>JBBHKE010002973.1:729725-764864 GCA_037447655.1 Zygnema cylindricum | reverse complement strand
CCTCTCCAGCTCTTCCTGTCTCCCCCTCTTCCCCTTCCCACTCTCTCCCTCCCTCCTTCTTCCCCTCTGCCCTCTATCTCCCTCTCTCCTCTCTCCCCTGCACCTCTTTCCACCCGCTCTGTCCGCTTTCCTCTCTCCCTCTGTCCCTCCTTCTCTCTCTCCTCCTGCTTTTACTCTTTTTTGCTTCATATTCAACCATGTTTATCCTTCTTAAAAAAAAAGTCGATCCCTCATTCTCTCTTTCTTTCTCGACTTTTCCTTCTCCCATCTCTCTCCCTCCCTCCCTGTCCCCTTTTTATCCTCTTAGGCGCCTTTTTCAGGTCTTTGGAAGTGACACGTGTCTCGTTGGGAGTCAAACTCATGCAGGTAAAGTCATCTCTGGTCAACTCTGGTCAAAGAGGGTCAATTTTGGTCAACTCTGGTCAAAGAGTCAACTTTGGTCAACTCTGTTCAGAGTGGGTCAACCATGGTCAACTATGGTCAACTCCGGTGGGGTCAGCATGGTCAACTAGGGTCAATTCCAGTCAACCCTGGTCAAATATAGTTGATTGTCGACAAATCAGTCAATGCTAATGTCAAAAAAAAAGTCAACTCTGGCCAACGGCCTTCAACTGACGTCAACTGACGTCGATTATGAAATATCTCTTATTTACGAGATCCAGTCATTTCAATTCAATTCCTTCAAGTCCATTATGCCATTTCCTCCATTTCCGATGTTCCTTGTATTTCTTTCCTTTTTTCCATGGAATCCTCTGGATGGTCGACATCCGTTCAATCGCCTCGCCCTATCCGTCTCATCTCATCATCATCATCATCATCATCTCATCATCATCTCATCATCTCATCGTAATAAAAATAAAAATAAATAAATAAAAATAAAATAAAATCATTAAATAAAAATAAAATAAAATAATAAAAAAAATAAAAAAAAATAAATAAATAAATAAATAAAATAAATAAATAAATAAAGTAAAATAAATAAATAAAATATTAAGGAGAAAAGGTGTTTTAAGTGTCGAAAAAAATCTTATTAGTAATGCCTATACACGGTGTTCTTTTCGAGTTTTCGGTACAATTGCACACAAGTCGTAGTTGTAAAATATTCACTTTTATCTTTTATGACCACTTTGACACATGTAAGAAATTTTTTTTCCAGTCGTTGCAAATTGCTTATTGAAATTTAACGAGATAAAATATTTTACGTCTCAATTTTTATCGGCCGTCGAGAAAAAATCGAAAACGAATCGTGGCAACCACATGTAATTCTATGAACCGAAAGCTGCAAATGTGTGTCAGTTGGGTGTTGTAAAATTTGTTTTAATTTCTTTTTTCTTCTTAGGCGACTTTTTGATTTTCGATTTTCGATTTTCGATTTTTGATTTTCAAAAATTTTGTCCCTCGTGTGTAACAACTGGCGAAGTAGCTTTTCTACACGTAGCTATCTGTTTTGTGACATGTACGATTTTGTACTTCTGCATGAAAAGTACAAAAGTACTGAGCCGTTTTTTGTATTGTTCAAAAATCTGGTGAAGAACATCTCCGTTGATATGGTTGATTCACCTCCGTCGATATATTTTTCCATTTTTTTTTGTCCTTTCCTTTCTTTTTTTAATCTTATTTTTGTTTATCTTCTTTTCTTTTATTCTCTTTTTCTCTTTTCATATTCTTTGGGCCTTGAGATTGTGACATGTGACAAGCAATTTTGTTTTATCTGCACAGGAAGGACGAATGAAAGGACAAGCTTTTGTCACGTTTCCGACCGTCGAGATCGCCCGAGAGGCTTTGGTGAGTTACAAAATTATATGTGGCATTTTTTTTCTTTTTTTGTGATTTTTAGGCATATTGATTCCAAAAGGAAACTATTCGAAAAAGGTCAAAAATTGTGTCTCAATTTTCGATACACAAAAAATGTGACAAAAATTGACTCCCCCGTGTCGTATCATGAAATGCGATACTCTCAAAAGGAAAAAAAGGAAAGAAAGAATAAGTAAGAAAAAATCAATGAACATCCTACTCTTGTAGCGTTGTACTTGTTACCCTTTATTACACTACACTGCCCATCGTTATTAGCGTTAAGAATTTATTAGTGTTGATGTGAAATTAGAATATGTAATATTAATTTATTGCAAGTAGAGGTGGCAGATCCTAATCCACTCCCTGAATATGGTATTGTTAACACTATTTTATGATTTTTACCCAAAAAAATCCGCGACCGAATCAGTGTTATTAACTCCAATAACGGTCGACAGTGTACCAATCGATTAAAGTTGACCGTAAGATTCTCGATCTCCTAATACTGGTGACTATTTTTGCTGAAGTTTTTCCAATTGTACTTTTGGGTGTTGGAGAAACGGTTAAAAGTAAGACCCACCACAATGTTGTTGAAAAGCATGAACTGCGGTCACAGTAGATGTAGACCTGTTTTTTACATTAAGTACGAAGATATTTTGTACTTTTTAAGTACTACGGTATATAGTGTATTGTGTACCACGAAGAGTATTGTGTAGCATGAAAAATGAAATTACGATACACTATAGACTTTGTGATATGATACACTACAGTCCTGATAAAGTCAATCGAAAAATATCGTCAAAAATCCGATGCTGATATGCAACGCTAGTAAATGTGAAAGATTGTTTTTTTTATAGGAAGTGTATATGTTGCGCATTGTGTTTTATTTCGAATCGAGTGTGGTATTGTTAGAGCTATGCATATCGAGGCCAAAAAATGGCAATATGTAATATCGGTCAAAAATCGCGTCGCGATATTTGATGCACAAATTTTGTGACAAAACTGACTCTCAAGGAAAATGTAGATACGCAATGGATTCAACAACAACCAACAAAACATTGATAAACATCCCATTCTGGTATTTTTTACGCTTTATTACACTACTTTGTGTATCGCTATTAGTGTTAATGCTTTGCCACTTAAAACTTATTTTCTCCCTCGCACACATGTCAGATTTTTGATCAGAAACTCCCAATCGGAAGGTGAGAATCTTACCTTTCATTCGCTACCGTCGGATTAACAATCTGACAAGGTTCCACGGAGAAATGATGTTTTAAGTGGCGACAAATATATTAAAACTAATAGCAATACACAGTGTATCGTTCGATCAAAGTTGGTCGAACGATTTTTGATCCCCGGATATCTGTGACTATGAAGAAAAGTGAACTTTTCAATCTGTAATTTTGGGTCTGTATAATAACCGTAAAAAAGTACAAGAGAGATCACAATGTCGGTGAAGTCGTAAAGCAGCCGATGGAAGTTAACTTTTTGAATTTCAAGATTAGTAATTTGCCCTGTTTATGTAACAGGTAAATTAGAACAAGTACAAAATACTTAGTACTTCTACGTATAGTGTATTGTGTAGAATATCGTGTATCGTGAAAAATAAAATTTCGATACACTACAGCCCTTAAGTGTATTGAAAAATATCATAGGAAAATGGTTACGATATGCAACTCTAGGTATTGTACGGGTATTGTATTTTATGTGCACTGTAAACTAAATTGTAGAGTGTTTTTTATTCTACCGTATGCCATGTTCTATATCTTACTAAATATTGTATTCTATGTCGTTTTTCATTTTTTTTATGAATGTATTGTGTTATTTTCCATATCTTAATGCATTTTTCTTATAACCTTTTTTTTATTTTATTCTTTCATGTTTTTTTTATTTTTATGAGTTGTATCTTATAACGTTTCTATATTTTTATGAATTGTATTTTATAACGTTTTCCAATTTTTACGGAAGGTATTTCATATCTAAATGTATGATTTTTATTATTGTATTCATTTTTATATATTATGTATCGTTTTCTAATACTTTTGATGATGTATTTGCTCGAGATCACTCAAAACGTTCTAAAAATTGAATTACAAAATTAAGAAATTTGAGATAGAAAGTTAAAAAAAATAAAATAAAAATTGCAAACATTATTGATTTCTTTGCAAACATTCTTGTTTATGGTATAAACATTCATAAGAGAAAGAGAGATACATGATTTTGTACAATTGTTAATGATAATAATGGAACGAAGTAATAATAACGACAAATATATAAATCGATAAAAAAAAAGGTAAGAAATGATTAAATTGGTGTCTGATATCGGTAAATAAATGAAAAAATTGGTAAACATAACAATCGGTACAGAATTTTCTTTTTGACTGTTAACTGAATGTCTATCTATTCTATTTTTTTTTTTTTTTTGTTTGGATTTGATGTGGATTTTCAGGAGGAAGTAAATGGGTTTATGTTAAAAGGAAAACCAATGGTGGTACAATTTGGAAGAAAACCGAATTCGTGAATTTAAAAAAAATGGAGAGAGAGAGGGGGAGAGAGAGAGAGAGAGGGAGAGAGAGAGAGAGAGAGACGAGGGACCAAAAAACGAGGATGTTCTAAAAAATTATAGTAAGGAACAAAAACAAAAAGAAAGACAAAAACACTATGAGTTCAATTTTTTATCCCCTTTATTTTTTTCGTAGTTTGCGGGCGGTTAAATAAGAAAAAAAAAGTCAGTTTTGTGTACCATAAATAGTGTATGAATTTGTTAAATTTTTAGTGTTGGTTCAAAAAAACCATAGTTGCAAATATTTTCGTGTTCATATTAGATTTGTCTATTCTCATAAATTTGAGTTTATTTTGTTAGAAAGTTAATTGATGCTTTATGGTTAAAAAAAAAGGTGTCGTAGTAACAAATGTTACAAAATTATGCTATATTGTTTTTACCAATTATTAAAGTTTGATTTTCATATTGATGGCGATATAAATTATGCAATTTCATGAGATTGACATCTTCCTCCCTCCCCCCCCCCCCCCCCCCCCCCCCCCTCCCCCCCTCCTTCCTGCCCCCTCTCTCTCCCCCCAACCCCCCCCACGGAAAAAAATGATTGTCAATATTTTTTTATCAGTTTAACGTTAAAAAAAAAAAAACAGGAAAGAAAATGAAAAGGAAAGGAAATCGGAAAGTACGGAATTCTTTACATACTTTTTCTCTTGGTACCGTTTTCTCCCTTCCAAAAAAAAAATCTGGAAGTACAATTTTTTTTATATAGTTTGCACTTGATACCTTTTTCCCCTTACAAAATTATCCAGACTATTATAAATGTACGACAAACTTATAATTTTTCGTAATCGAAAACTTTGGAAAGAGAGAATCGTAGTTTATGCAATCGTTTGCAAGAAAAATGTTTTTTTTCTCGAAAGCTGCACTTTTTTTTTACTTTTTTTTTTTTTAATTGAATATTGCAGCCTGTTTTTGCGCTTTTATCAAATAGAGATATACATCGCTCGTAATTCGTCTTCTACTTGAGGTGGCGGTATTTTATTCGCTGGAATTCACCCTCTTGTTTATTTTACGGATTTTAAATAAATTGACTTTGTAATATGCTTAGGAGTTGATCAGTAATTGTATTTTAGGATTAAAAATCATTATAGGATTAAATAAGTATCGGTTTTATCGTGATAAGTTTTTACCCGATACACAATACTAGTACTTGACGAGTAGGCTCCTTTCAATTTTAAAGGTGTAAATGGTGAAGTAGAGGAAGTGATATTAACACAAAAATATTCAGGCGCCAGAGCGGCTTGCTTTAACTGTAACATGGAAACTAATTTCTCTCAGTGTCGGGTCGAACAAACGTCCCGCTGTTCCATGTTACAGTTGCTCGCTCTAGCACAGTACACAAGCTGGACTTTTCTGGACTCGTACGATCCTGTACGTTTTGACGCCAGCTCTTGCACCAAGTAATTTCGGTTCTGCGAAAAGCATAGTTGTTCAAATCGTATTTTACGCACGATTCAAACGAGCGAATAATAAGTAGAAATTGCAGAGGTCGACTTGAAAAAAACGTAAAAATCGTTAATGAATTTATATCTGTACAATTTCGTACATGAGCGTACGTTCGTACACTTTTCAAACTTACCGCGCGCAAATAGTGTGACGCTGCAACGTCTCTTTTCGAAATTGTCCGTACACGAACGATAAAATTCCGTACATTATCCCTGAAATTTCATACTACTACGTGAAACGCATATTTTCGACAAATTCCGTACATTTCCGTAAAAAGTCGTACAGTTGCCGTAATATAACGTACATTTCCCTTAAATTTTCCGTTCAGTTTACCAGACAGAAAGTACATCGCGTTTTTTTGCGATTTTTTCAAAAGTCATGAATAATACGTAAAAATCGGAAAAAATGAAAAAATCTCGCGATTTGAACAACTATGCCGAAAAGTGTTTCTCAAATTAAAACTACAATACAGTACACCGCCAATCGCTATTAGAGTAAATAACGCTAATTCGGTGCCCTTTAAAAAAAAAAAAAAACCTGAAATACAATCCATAATTCTATTTTTTCCATTATTCTAATTAGGTTTTTTTTTCAATTAGCGTTAATAATGGAAGTACACTGCGTTGGAAATAGTGTGGCGTACGGACGGGGTATCTCCGTACGAAATAGTACTTTTTGAATTACAAAGGCATAAAAAGACACTTAACATTATTGCGCACACATGTGAATGTGCACTGTAATAAAGAGACGCAAACTCGTCCACAAAAATCACGTTCTCATATGTTCGTCCGTCGACCGTGTGAAGAGCGCGATGGCGTACGAATTGTCAAATTTTGTACGATTACCATATTACTGTTGACATCGAAAGGGCGGGTATTTATTATTCAGGACAACCCAAATTACATTTAGAGATTAATTAGGGTGGCGTTCCATCAGGAAATTATGTAATCGTACGAACAACATTACAGAATGCTACACTTTGAACGCTGTTCTCTCGCGCAGAGTCTATAATCCACGTGCTCATAAATGAGTGGTACCACGTAAGATAAGATCGTATATTGAGAATCGTCAAATATTTTTTACACCGACCAACTTCAACTCGAAATCGTCATTTGCATACCATGTACGTGCGGACCAGGGCATCGTACCACACACATTTTGTACTCTTTGCAAACGCTTGTCAGATGCCAGCTCATTATTTGCAACGCTTGTCAGATGCCAGGTTCATTATTTTTAGGGTTTCTGCTTTTTCGCGTGACGAATGAGCGCTTCCACAAATAGTGTGACGAATGGCCGGTAACAAAAATAGCCCGACGAGAAAGCTCGTTACGAGATCACTTTCGTGATTTCCGTTGAATTTTTGAATGCATATATCATGTGCGAAATTTTTCGATTTCCGTTGGTTTGCCGTCGTGACACGTGCATTCATTATCCAACGTGTCGCGGCTCAATTTTTTCTGTAAATGGTGATGTACCTCCTCAAGGTACATCACCATTTACAGAAACTTTCGAAGCGAATGCTTCGCGAAAATACATCCAACGGTCATTGTTACCTCCCAGACCTTTGGAGAATATTGGCAAGATTCTCTGTAATGTTGTTCGCGTATAAAAACAAAATAAGAGGTACGGCATAGTACGGATAGGTCCGGATTTCTGTAAACAACCTCACTTTTCGTCTGATGGAACGCCACCTTAGTATATATATATATATATATTTTTTAAACAAATTATTCCCGATTAGTGTTAATAACACTAATTTTGTTTTTACGCTATTTATTCCTTTACTCTAATAGCGATTGACGGAGTAATACTTTATTAGTTGAACGCTGTTTCCTAGTATTCCACGTGGAAACGCTATCTTCACTATTTTCACGGTGACCGTTCAATCGAGCCCGATTAAATTCCAGTCAGTACGGAAACCAGCCGATAAGAATCTTTCTGGAAAGTCACGAAAATCTGAAAGTCTGCATTATTTTAGCACTGTGGCATTGCGTGACGCTGCGTTCGCGGCCTGCCAGCCACGTGTCTATTTCCGGCGCCAGTTCCGAACCCAATAATGGGTATGACATATTGACAACTTGGCCCGAAATAAGCGAGCCGTACCGCATTTTCCCTCCTATAATGCCGCTGGATTATCCCGCAATAGACGGAACAACGTGTATATTTCCGTACAGTTTTTGTGTATACGGTATATTTTATGCACTCAATATACCAGTCTCACGTATCGTAACACATAAGCCACTCTAAATAAAGTGATAGTAAGACAAAGAGCATTGAAACGCGGCTAGATTTTTTTTTTATTCACTTGTTGCTTTGGCCCTGTCCTTATTGACCAATCAAAGTTCACGATTGTCAGTTCTTCTGCGTCTCAAGTTCATATCTTGGCCGTTTAAAATTTTGGTCTAACGTCATTAAAAACATTTTTCAGTTGAGACTAATGGGGCTAATTCCATGCCACTCTGTTTCCTGTTTCGAATAATATATGATTGTTTTTTAGCACCTCTAAAAATAAATAAATATAATAAATATCGCGACGGGGTCGCCCGAACTCGATTTCTTTTCCTTTGACCTTTGGTGCAACCGTGGGGCTACAACAAGATAGAAGAAAATAAAAAGTACACGTGGCCGTCTCTTTTGAGACGTCAAACGCTGCCGCCGTTGTCAGCATGCCACGTATTCTTTAAAACGGCGCCTTATCGTCAAACGACATTACGCCGCCACGTTGGCACGAAAAAACTTGAGTGACAAAAAGATTCGTTACGAAATCGCCAGTTTCTGCCCGTCGTGCCGCGCTGGCATGTCCATGTTTTCTTGGATCTAATGACCAAAAAAAAAAAAAAAAAAAAAAAAAATTTCCAATGGTCATCATAGAAATTTTCGAATGGATCGAAGAAATATTCGCCAACTTGGAGCAATCCCTAATAATCCAACGGACAATACGAAGTTACCGTACGGTCTTTACCGACGTAATCATAATTCTATTAAATTTGCCTTCGTTCGTTGCCATGAGTACAAACATTATCCGTACAGCCTCACCGACACGAGTTTCCGCCCTCTCCCATAACATCTGTTTTATCCTGTCGCTTCAAGTCGAGTTTACATTTAGTCAACTTCACATTACCGTACATGAAACGAATTTGTCGTGCCGACTCTCAAAACTTTTGTCTGGTCCTGCCGGTCCTGCTCCATCAATTGCAGTACGGAATGCCACGTCAATGAATAATCATAAGATGCCAAAAAACAAAAAAAAGTTTGCAGGCGCCTCCTAGCTTGTCTATTACGGGGTGTCCCCATGTAATAGATACTTTGATAAAATATTTTGGACTGTATTGAAGATACCCCGTACTACTTTGAAGAGCGTCCCAATGTGCGAAAATGAAATCGGAACTTTGATATGCGACGGTTGTAGACGTAGGTACAGCTTTGTGACGGTTGAAGAATAAAAACGGTCGAGTGAGAAAAGTCGAAAAAACAGCCATAAAAATATACATAAAGGTAGTCAAAATAATGATTTTTCAAATATCCTTCATTTCATACCACTATTGTCGTGCCTCATTCTAATCAGTGTGAGATAAAAGTTTTAGTTGCTGCATTCACTGTAGTAAAAGAGAAGAGGCAGGATAAATTAAAAAGCACGATGGTAACCCATCTGAGTCCAGGGTACAAAAGGGGTGGCATGGCCAAAACTGAAAAACTAAAATATAAAACAAATAAACGGATGGTGAATGAGATGACGAAATGAATGCTCCTGAACCATTCATTTCGCAAAAAAACAAAAAACAGAGGCGCCAAACAGGTTGACCGCTCGGCTGTCAACCTTTTTGGAGCGTAGCGACAGACAAAATATACTTTTTGGAGCGTACCGACGGACAAAACATACGGTCAAGTGCGTCAAAATTTGACAACTGTGGTAAGTCATCTTCTTTTCCGGAAACCCTTTTCGGAATGCAGAATTCCGACTTTGAAGAAAAATGAAGTCGTATCCCGAATGAATGATCCGTACCGTAACTAGTTTTTTTTAAATGATGACCCATTATCAAATAACAAATCAAAATCATATAAAACTATGTTTGTTTGTTGGTTTTTTTTTTTAACCGTCCCTTTTTGTTTGGATGTCTCGGTCGTTCACCGTGGAAAAAATATATGTTATTGTACGTATGAAAATCGATGGATTGGTACGGACGGATATGAGTCGTCGACGCCTACTTGTATGGCAACATGAATCACATCGCGACGTTTTTTTTCACGTCAGATGAAGTCAAGGGCAATTCATATCCAAACAAAAAAAAAGGACATTCGTTTTCTTCATCTCATTCACCATCCGTTTCTAGTGTGAATCTTGCAAGTGTGAGTGGGGAGAGGCGACGACGGCGCAAAATTATGCAAATGACCCATGAATGAAAGTGGAGATCCGAGACCCCTCCATAATTTGTTCCGTACATGCTTGTATTTTTCGTACATGCGCGTGACGGGCAGGGAGAAAATAGCGAGTACTCTCCCTCGTCCTAAAAATTTCCTACTCGTGTGGCATGTGCGTGGACCGTTTCTCATTCGCTGTTTGGGCGATACTTGAACTAAAACCACCCCTTCGAGGTGATTTTGATGAAGGTTTTTGATGGGATGGATTCTCTTACCTGGAGGTCGAAAAGAGGAAAACGCCAAAATGCGTTCACATGACGACAAAAAAACAGTACATTCGAGGTATCGAATTGACGTTAACTGTACTTTGGTAAAAATGATTTTATCGTATGGCTAAATTTGTTCTCAAAGTTCCTTGTATTTTAGGGCAAAACGATAGAAAAAAGTGGATACTTTAATACATGGGGACACCCCCTGAGCTTTTGCAGGTCTATTTTTTGTGTGTTAGAGCCTTTTCCAAAAATAGCGATTTTTGGCCCAAACACTACAGTATACAACACCGCGAATCGTTATTAGCGTAGTAGTTTTTTTAGCGTATAAGAATAATTACCGTTATTAACGCTAATTGAGAATTTGAAAATTTTCAACGAAATCATTTACTCTAATTAGAAATTAGGGTTATTTAGAATAGTATGGATTATTCTATTTGAGAATTTGGGAAAAATTTGGGGGAACCGAATTAGCGTTCAATGCGCTAATAACGATTCGCGGTGTACAGCATACCGTTTATCGTTTTTAGTGTTTATAAGGTGTATTGTAGTTGTTTTTATGATCCAATGGCACCAAACCCTAATAGCTGCCCGAATCTTTCACCGGGTACAGTGCCGCTTGTCCTCCAAACTTCACAAGTACACCCAGCGCAAACGTCGGCTAGAGATCTACAGAGCCGTACAATAATGTACCTTACATACAGTTACAGCCTGCGTCACCACATGTGGTACGACAGTCGTTGCCACATGTTTTCAATTGAATCGCACACGTTTTCCGTACAAGTCCTGATTCAGATCATACACGGTTTCTGCGCTACAGTTTAAAAATTGTTTCACATACTGTACGGAATCACACTGATTTGCAGATTTCGGACTATGCTGGACAGCTATTTAAAGGCGTCGGCTCCAATGTGAACGCAAAATCTCGCCGCGAAATTAGGGTGAGATTTGGCGCGTTAACTTATTCGTCCTACTTAGTTTCGTTACACATGTCGCATAGGTATATAAAATGATTCGCGAAGCATTACGTCCACACATTTGTTTTTGAAACACCACGTCTTATTTAGTACAAGACCGATATTTGAGCGTGCACTTTTTCGTTTAGGCACACAACATCTTTAACAAATTTGAACGAATCTGTGAGTTTTCAATTTTCCAAACGAAAGAGGAGAATCTAGGAGATACAGAACAGTACAGAATGTCTATCACATCAAATGTGATAAAAACGTAATGGAGCTAGCTACGCTATGTTTGAAATTAAATCACAGTACTGTACAGTACACCGCCAATCGTTATTAGCGTGTAAGTTTTTTTAGCGTATAAAAATAATTACCGTGGTGTACGCTATTTAAGAATTTGAAAATTTTGGAAAAAATCATACATTCTAATTGTTTGGTTATGGTAATTTGGATCTTTGAAAAAAAAAATGTCGGTCGCAAACATGCCTACACTAATATAAGTCTCCGTACAAAATCTGGCAAATCGTACACAAATCGTACATTCACACGGTCGAAATGCGGCTGTCGGACGAATATGTGCGAGCGGGATTTTTTACGACCTGGTTTTTTTTCCTTTATAGAACGCACTTTCTCATGCGTCCGCGGTTACTAAAACTAATTTATTGTACTTTTTAACTTAAAAAGGTACACTTTTGTACGGTCTGACACTGACCGTACACCACTCTATTTAAGAGACAACTTACTGAAAATAACCCTAGAATAGAATAAAGAAAAAAATAGAATGAACTACGCTAATGGAGAATAAAAAAAAAAAAAAGCGGGACGGAATTAGTGTACACAACGCTAATAACGATTGGCGGTGTAGTGGTCCCGTTAATTTAGCCGCCGTTAACCCCTGTACGGAAAGTGTAGTTTTTGGCCCATGCAACAAGACTGCACGCATGGGATCTGATGCCTTTCGACATGTGTAATCGCCCTTCCACTGGCAGATGTTTCTAAGTTTCTTGATGAAAACCATATTCGATATCAGTACTCAACTCTTCATAGAAACAAACACTTTGTCTCATGCTATTATTTGAAAGAGAATCCCAACTCTGAAAGCGTTAACATAACCAATGGTAGTGCCGTACTGTGGTGCCGCATCACCTGGTACTTATTTCTAATAGATTTTCTAAAGTACAATTGCTTATTGAGGTAACCCTAGTACAGTACTGTAGTACTGTACTACATTGAAACATACACCATTATGACCCTATTTCTAAGTATTAGTTCTGGAAAAAAATAAAAACCTGATAACTGTACTGTAGCTGTTTAGCAAGACCGATAATAGCGCCGTACTATGCGCATCAACAGTACTTATTCTAATTTACTTTTAAGATATGAACTCATACAGCAGGTAAAACCCTGCCCATCGGCAATGTAAGATTCATTTCTTGGTAGAATATTTACTGTCAGCCTTCGCTTGGTATTTGTAAACAGTTAGAGCTTTCAGTATTGCTGGAATGGAGCAGCGGTGATTGCTATTATATCGTATTTTGAAATGAGTTATTTCAAGTTTTTCTAAACATTTACAGCTTCAGTAGTCTTGCGTAAATGCAGCAGCTGTGATTTATGTTTTGTGATTTCTATTTATCGCAGTCAACTATTTAGTATATGTGCTAGTTCTTTGTGAAGTTTTCTTTGAGGTACTCTCTCTCCTTGTCTCATCCACCTTAAGACACTTTATCATATGGAGCTTCACTTCTCTTGTGATTTTAAAATTTGCATTATTTTTTGGTGGTAGTTGACATCGGGAGAGAGGGAGAGGGAGAGGGAGAGGGAGAGGGAGAGACTTTTTCTTTACAACGTTTTCTGTACTAGCTCTTTCCTTGCTCAGAACAGAGCCCTAAAGCTTGGTCTTTTCCACAGTTCAAATGTGCCAAACAACTAAATCCTTTGTATGTAGTTTCCTCGTTTTTATCCGCGTATTATACTCAAAAAAGCCACAAAATATGTGTATTTTAAGCGGTAACCTTATATATCGATGTTTTTCTCACATTTGAAGTAAGGTCTTATTTTTGTGACTCTTGAATCTTTTTCGAGTGACTCTTGAATATTTTGAAGACCTCTCGTCGTTTTTACCCGTAAAATTACAGTTTTTGTCTTTTTGTGTGTTTCATGATCCTGAAATCCTCTTTGTTGTTTTTTCTTGTGTATGTGTGTGTCTGTGTGTGTGTGTGTGTGTGTTTGTATACTTGGTTTCCCAGATTCAAAGAGGAAAAATTTAAGAAGAAAGAAAAGAAGCAGGCATGGCTTTACAGAATGATTCCAGCGATGTTGAAGCTCTCTTAAATAATTTGGCCAACGCTGACCATTTCTCAGCCGGTACAATTGTCGAAGTTGCGAAAAAGTCAAAAGCTCGCCATTCTAGTCGAAAGCTCCTCTGGTTTGGTGTAATTGGCTTTACAGCTGTCGTCTCCTTCGGCCTTTTGACCATTTCAGGTAAGTCTGTTGCTCCCTTCTTTCATGTTCTTGTTTTTTGCTCATCGTTCATTTATTGCACTTTTGCATTTTTCTCAAGTTGTGCACTAATACCCTTGTCTTAAATTTTGGGGGTGCAATGCTCCCCATAGTTTTAATGTGTAGAAAAGGTATGAAAACGCTGTATTTACTTTCTCTGTACTACACGTGTATCTACACTTGAAAAACCTATAAAATGTGCGAGTAATGTTGGCAGACTATTTAGTGTTTCCACTTGTTTTTGCACTTTTGAACTATGGCAGGTATTCTCAACTGTTTAACCAGTATAGATTTGAAGGAAATCTCGCTCTCTCTCTCTCTCTCTCTCTCTCTCTCTCTCTCTCTCTCTCTCTCTACATTTTTGGATGGTGTTTGTTTACATGATCTCCTACTTGGCATGAAATGTCCTGCCAAAGATAATTTGAAAAATTACTAAAATGCATCTATACCAATGTTTACGCTGTTTTCATCTTGCTTATGTCTGGCGTTCAAATTTCAGGATATATGCCCAGGAAGACGACAGATAACGTACAGCTTTTAACTGGAGTTTCTGGTGACATGGATATTTCAAGTGGAAGGACTCTTCAGGAGACTACAGAAACTACCTGCGAGTAAGAATCTAACTCATGGGAGCGCCAACGGGCTAGTACACCACCCAGAGCTATTAGAGTTTGTGAATTATTAATGTTAACACTTTATTAATTAACTACAGTAAATTATGTTTTTCCCCGTGGCTCATTATGAGCTACTCAACTAAGTGTTGTTAACACTTAAGTATAATGTTGGGTATAAAAATATACTCACTTGAATTAGAGTGTTTAACTCTATTAGCGGTGGGCAGTCTTGTAGCGCTGTCATTGTTATTTGCTAATCCGTTTGTATAAGAGGCTTAGAATGAGATTTTTTTTTTCCAAAGCTTTCCACAATTGCAAGGAAGTTTGTCCTTGTGCCTTCTTAATCTTTGAAAGATTTACTAGTCAACTATGGCTGTTGTAATCCCAGTTTCACTGACCAATTGCTGACTTGAAAGGCTGGAATGGACAGGCTCTCTCTCTCTCCCTCTCTCTCTCATGGACTCACTCCTTGTCAGTCACTGCTTAAAGGAAAAAAAATTGCAAAACAATACACTGCCCATTTCTATTAGTGTTGAACTTTTTTTTTTGCAGTCACTGTATAAAGTATTTTTTCTCACTGTACGGTTTTCCAATTTTTAATTGTGACATTATGATCGAAAAGTAAGACCGTTTCCTTTCAATTTCTTGCCGCAGAAAAAAATTATTGTAGTTGATCATAGAGTTTACACATTTGACTGCTCGAAAAATGTTCAACACTAATAGTGACTGGCAGTGTATTGTTTATAGGGCTTTTTGTCCGAGTCTTTGTGTATAAACTTTGAATATCATTTTTTCACCCGGTAATCTGATTCTTTAGAAGATGTAGCTTATACCTCTCGCGTGTTTCAGATAGAAAGATGGTGTTGCATCCTTCTGTTTTGAATTTGGAAAAAAAAACATGCTGCGAATTGGGAGAAAAAGGTTGGAGTTAGTTATGTTTTGGGTATGGTTGGTAATTTTATTAGTTTTTGTTCTTTATTGGTTTTTTTTATGCCATAGCTTGTGCTTTTAGCTTGTCAGTGGGTCTTTGCAGTGTTCTTAGTTTTTTCTTAGTTGATTTAGTCATTTTTCACCTTCAATTTGCCTTTTTATTCCTTTCATGTAATCAGATGGTTTACCATGGCGTTTCCTTAAACAAAACTTAATACTGGCTTACAAAGTGTAGGAAGCATTCCAAGAGTTGAGTCAAGGTTTTGATCCGTGTTATGACATGTATCCCTTGTGTGGTTCTTAAAAGGATGTAATTTTCTATTTTTGCCAAGGATTGTCTCACCACATTGCCACATAGTAAAAAGAAATTACTGTCATATAGAAGAGCATGTGATACGTTTCAATTGTCGTACTCACCTGTCACGCATTGTCACTTTCTTGACTTGTATGCATAAGTTTGTGTCTGTGTTTGCCAGGGAGCCTTACGGACTTCTGCCATGTTCTACTAGCCTTGGTGGAAATTTGTTCCTCATGGTTGCTTATGGTTACCTCCTCCTAACAGCCGCTAAACTGATTTCTGAAGGGAGTGAAATGCTTCTCCAGGTGTGAATAAGCAACAATCCTTCACCAAATGTATTTAATCGCTGAACGTTTGTATCTATTCATTGGACATTTGTATTTATTCGTTGTACTGTCAATGCCTAGAACTTAGCCTCTGTGTCTCTTTTTCCCCTTTCTTGACATTGTGACTGCATTGCTATTTCAAATGCATGCTATTGAGCTTTCTAAGTTAATCACCTATTTGACGAGTTCCTTTCTTTATTTTTTTTATTGATGACTAATCAGCCCTGTGTTTGAAACTCCTTTTTCAACTCAAATATATTAATGGTATATAGCGTCGTTTGGGTGTTTTAAGAAGTCAGTCCTGAGTTTGGACCCTGTTACTGAGTTTGGCTCTCTAGCTCTTTTTGGCTTTCAGGTTTTAAACCCGGGTTTGATTGGAGGTCTTGTGCTTCCTGTACTCGGTGCATTTCCAGATGCACTTTTGATTGTTGTGAGTATTCTCAATCTTCATTCAAATACTGTCTTTTTTAGTCGTGAGTGCATTTGCCTGTCAGCATTTTGTGCTTCATAGAACTGTTAAGATAAGGTTGTCCACGTGAAAGAACTCATTTTGGGTTAATTTTTACCTGTTATATGTAATGAAAGTCGTCCTTTCTGTGTCAGCTTGTCAGGTTTGATGAAAGGTTAAATGTAAAAGTGGTGATCTTGACTATCAACCTGGCATTAGTGAAAAAGCTTGACTTAAGTCGAATGTTTTTCGCTAATTTGGTACTACATAGTTTTCTTGGGAGATTAAAGATGTACTTATTGAAGACCGTGAATCAGTTCATTTGAATGCTTTGATTGCTGCCTGTACTATTTTTAAAGACAATCTATAACTGAGTTGTCATAGTATCCATATCAGGCAAGGACCCATACTTGTAATCATGTCAAAGAATGTAAGGGTAAGTTATTTTCGTTCATCATCTGGCTATGTTTTTTATGTCGAAAGTCTGGCTATGTACAAATACTTGTTTGAAGTTTTAGCGCTAGTCAAATGAGCCTTTAATTTTTATTTATTTTTCTCTCTTTCTCGTAAAACCTCCTTCTGGGAGACCATGGAAGTGTGAAGGCCATGCAAAGGCAAGAAAAGAAAAGAAAAGGAAAGAAGACGAAGAAGAAACTAAAGGAAAAGGAGAAAACGAATGAGATGCCAAAGGGCTAAAGCAGGAATAAGGGTTTCATTGTTGATTGTGACTCTTTTGCACACAAATTACATGGAGACGGTTGAAAAAAGGAATTTGACAGACTAGCAACCATTCAACACAACTCAAAACTTAAAAATATCGTCCAGTTATATTATTTAACTGATTATTTATTTTTGGCAAATCAGTGATACTCCCACTTATGTAGTGTGTTTATGTACGTATTCATTTCATTCTCAACCGTTATTGGTGATAATAATAGAAGAAACCTCATTTTTATAGTGTGAGTTTTGATTTGTGGTACAGGTGTCAGGTCTTGGAGGCACTGCAGATGAGGCCCAAGAAGAAGTTCTTGTAGGAATGGGTGTCCTCGCAGGATCTACTATTATGATTTTGACAATTGCTTGGGGAGGTTCACTCATTTTTGGTCGTTGTGACCTTGTGGGACCCAATGGTACTGCCAAAGACCGTACATTGACTTCTACATTCAGCTTGTTTGGATCTGGTGAGTTAATGTTTCTCTGTTTATCTTTCTTCCTGATGTTTCCTTGTTTCCTTTTTGTTAAGAAAGTCAATAAGTGGAGTTTGTTTAGTTTTCTTGCATAATTGTGGAAATGATACAAAGGAGTTAAAAGGTAAAACTAGTTGAGGGAGACAGGATCTTGAAATGGCCAATTTGTTAATGAAATTGTGAAGAAGCTTGTTATGAGCATTTAAAATATCACCTTCTAGTTCTGTTGTGTAGATTCAAATTCCATTATATCGTTGGCATTTTTTGAGGAGGCGGAGGACTTTCTGTCTAAAGGACTGTGTGATTGTCAGTAGTGAAAACAATTTAACTTGTCAATAGTTTTTAACGAAGTCAATTTATGTGTGGACACCTCCTGTAACTGCTTAAGAAACATCATCGCATGCTAGGTTGAAATGGAGTGTGTTAAGACCCTCCAAGCATATCAATTTAAAAATATGTTTATATGTTGCTGTACACCATTTGTAGTTTTAGTTGTCAATGTATCTTTTCAGTATGATGGTACTTGCGGCGTTTCCCAGCAAGTCTCCCATGTACTTGATTTGCATCACTTTATGGTTAGACCAATGTAGTAAGGTTGTGGAAAAATGTTTTTATTGGGAGGCATTTTGACGACTCTGACATTCTCATCCCAAGTCAGGAAAATCAACATGCAAAATATTTTCATGGTTTGTGAGTTTGTAACATTTATTTATACTCGGAATCTTGCAGGAGTTACGACTGATGAACAGACTCGATGGGGAGCTTGGATTATGATCATTTCGGTGTTGCCTTACATTGTTCTTCAAATTCCTCTTATGGATGGAAGGGAAGCTACTGATGGTCACACCTCTGCCCTTGTTGGTTTAATTATAGCCTTTGTAGGCCTTGCAGCCTACTGCACATATCAGGTAAGAATACTTACTACTCCGTGATTTAAAAGCGTCAATAATTTCATCCCAGTATGTTTTTGCCCTCTGAACACAATAGTGTTATCAACAGTAATTGTTTGTTTATTCACAAAAAGTTATTGGGTGATTGACAATCGCTCCCCTCATTTGTACCAGAAATATAATTATTAACGCTAAAACTGTCCTAATGCTAATTGTTTCTTAACACGGATAGCAATTCAATGTACCAAACCTATCATGTTGTGTGATCATGTGTTCCTTTTACTGATCTAATTTTTTTTCGATTATGCTCTTTCCCAATTGATGGTGGCAAATGGCAGATAAGAGAGATAATTGTTCCATTGGAGGTCTTTTGTTAACTGTAAAGATAAGTTTTAGGTTCAAAAAGACCTCTTGTTGAGCATATGACTGAATGCTAGAAATGCTTTGGAGGGTGTGCACAGGTGTTGATACCATCATTACAGGAAAGAAAAATGGAAAATGCTCGTCTCCATTATCTCAAGACTGCAGCTTTGTCTGGCATCCATAACAAGGCACTGGAATCAGGTGACGGTCTCCTACTGGAAGACGGTTCGCCAAATTTTGAGACCATTGATCGTATCTTTGACAAATTTGATGAAGACAAGAATGGTACACTGGAGGCAGCGGAGGTCAAAGGGCTTATTACTGGACTACAATTGGTGCACGTCAGTAATACTTTTTCTGTTCACTTTTCGGTCTCCAGCCGTGGGTCTTTCTGACATGTCGTCCTTTGGTAGATGATGAAATGGTGGCTTATCGTCATTAAAGTGTGTTTAGGATTTTTTTGTTGACTGCAATTATGTCTTACCCTCCCAAGCTTCTCCTAGCCCCTGGATTTTCTAGACGTCTTTTTGGAGGAGAGTAAGCTATCATACCTTTTTTTATATCTGTAATATATCCATATCTTTATCTTTAGAATTTATATGCTGGTTGTGTTTGTATATCATCTGCTATGCACTCTTACATCGAGGTCATAGCATAAACTTAACAAATCTGCCTTATTTTCTTTCTTGGTTTTTTTTGGTTTTTATGCAACAGGGTGGACTGCCTGATCAGCAGCAGGAACATTCTGACCAATTGCATCGCAACTTGATGAAAGACTTTGACAAAGACTCTAATGGACTGATCGGCAAGGTAAGTTTTGCCGTTGCCTACAGTCATACATTTTTCATAGGTAAACCGAAACCCATAAAAAAAAATGAGCTTCGGAAGTGCTAAGTCATACTCGGATACCTTCTCGTGATTCATTTGAGCAGGTTCTGTTTGAAATTGTGTTCTGTTTTTTAGGGTTTCTAGGGTTTTTTAGGGTTCCAAGCCTATTGTTCATTTGTTTAGGTTCTAGTTTTTGACTCTTATGTATTTACTTTCATAATAGAGGTTGATAATTTTGAGCTCACTGTAGCGCTGTCAGTTGCAAGTGTTAATAACGAACAGAAACTGAAGGAAGTCAGTGTTAATCGTTACTTGAGTTTATAACATTAATTAGATGTGGGTTTGGAGGCTTGAATCTCACAAAATAGTGTTAGTTAGGGAGTTCACAGCTTTTTGCCAAATCTCCCAACCCGGAATTAGTTTTACAGATTCTAACTTTGAATTATTATAACAGTTTTCTACTATTAGTGATGAACATTGGAATGTCTATGCATGTGAGGTAAGCAAAAATTATGCTGGAAGGAGTTCGTATGGTTACAATAATGTTTGCTTATTTCTTTTCTCACAGTCCCAACTTTCTGTTACAATGGTTATAATTCTCTCCCTCTCCCTCTCCCCTCCTCTCCTCCATTCTCTCTCCCCTCTCTCCCCTCTCTCCCCGCCTCTCTCCCCTCTACTCTGCCATAATAGCGAGAGGTGGCTGTGAACAGAAAAATGGAATTTGTTTTTTTTTTGGTGACATTCTTTATTTTTTCTTTCTTTTTCCTACAGGACGAATTCAAGTACGGCATGTGCAAATGGTTGGAATCAACACAACCAAAGAAGCGAAGCAGTCCCGAAGGATTTTCTTCTGTGTAAGTCCTTCTGATGGTTGGAGGCCTTATCAGTGTTTATTGCGACAATCATAACTATTATTATCATAGCATTTGTGCCCCATTCTTGTCCGTGTTTTTGTTTATTGCTATGATCATATAATGTTTATTATCATAGTATTTGTGGCACATTGTTATAATATAGTTCCTATAATTTCCTTTTTGAATTGCCATTGCAGGTCAGCGGACTCGAACTCTCTTGATGGTCGTAGGAAGTCAGCACTTAGTGATATGGAAATAATGAAAGAACTGGAGGCTGAGGAGGAAGACGAGGAAGAGGCACCTGCCCTTACCCCTGCACAAATCTATCAACAGGTTTTAAAGCTCTCTCTGGCCCATTTCTACATTTGATAGGGTTATTGCACTGTCAAAGTTTTTTCTTCGCTATTTTTCCCTCGTTTCGAGGATAAATTGTACAATTTGTACAGTTTTTGGAACAATCGTATGTACAGTTACTCGTTAAACTGTAAGATTCACCCTCAACACGAGGGTAAATTTTTTTGTGTTATTACACTGTAACTTCCATGTATACTGTGGTTTATGTTTCATACTTGTAAGTAACGTTTCATATTGGCCACATTTGTCCAATATTTGATAATCAGGTTTTCTGTTGATCTGAGAATCGATTATCGGTCTCCAAAACAAAAATGACCTGCAAACAAAAGTTAACAAAAAACAAAAACGATTTTTGGAAGTACGGATTACAGATTTTGAGATTCTAGTGGGTAAGATTTTAGTTTGCAAGCTTTTTAGGAGATATGGAGTACCTTTTTGTGCTTATTACTCTTGTACT
Organism: Zygnema cylindricum; assembly: GCA_037447655.1. Taxonomy (NCBI): domain Eukaryota; kingdom Viridiplantae; phylum Streptophyta; class Zygnematophyceae; order Zygnematales; family Zygnemataceae; genus Zygnema; species Zygnema cylindricum. The sequence goes on along the minus strand of JBBHKE010002973.1, from coordinate 743,432 downwards.
AAGTCATCATATTCTTTATCGTAACACCCACCCTGCCAGTTCATTAATTTTTTTTTTTACGTTCTAGAAATTGACTTGAAGTGACCTAATATTTAGGAGTTTTGATTAACTACATTAAGGTTAGTCAGTTATAATTAACTGTACAAATGTATGGCTGGGATTGTCTAAACTTTTTCAAACTATTTTAGGTTCATAGGGGGTGAATGTTATCAGTCCATCGGTGGTAATTGTATTTAATTGGCATTTATCACCACATTAATTATTATGGTCATGGACCGAATGATAAATGCGATAATATTGTTAGTGCTGATCTGCATGAAAACTGATTCGACATGAATCTCTACTTAGGATAATTTACTTGTCCTGTTGCTTGGCAAGAAGAAGTCTGAGACATTTAAAGCAACCCTTAACTGGCTCTGTTTCAATAGAATCTGTGCAAACTATGAAAAGATGCCTTTCGATGAATATAGTGGACTCCGCCAATCGTTATTACCTTAAATCACGCTAATTCGACCCCGTTTTTTTTTTGGCCCTTAAACATTAAAGTGTGTCTCCCCCCCTCTCCCTCTCCCTTTCTGTTAACAACTCACTGTGTAGTTGTTTGAAAACAATTAAAGTAGCAAACCAATCTATTTTTGAGAAATAAAAGGTAACAGGTTTCCTTTTTCAAAGGGAACAAGTAAATCAATGACTAAATGATTTATACTTGGATTTTTATCCGTGATCAACACTATTTTTGAGGAGCCTTGAAAATTATGAATCTCGTAAGAAATTACTCAGTAATCTAACAGAAAACGTTGACAATAACCGAGTTAATTTCCTTACTAAAATGGAACAAGTTAATTCGACATCTGATTTTTTTGAAGGTCTTCTTTTTATTTTCTTTACATGATCAATGACCGAAACTGTTCCATGAGTCCGTTGCCAAGAGTAGGTGTTTCTGTGCTTTTTTGAAATCAATATGGTCGCATCCAGGCAGTTTTAATGCAAAACTTTTTATTGTCTAAACTTCTTCTCCTTCTCCATCTCCTCCTTTTCCTTCTTCCTCTCCTTCTCTTCTTCCTCTTCGTCCTCCTCCTTCTCCTCCTTAATCTTCTTCTTCGTCTTTGAATGATTGAGATTTCAGGTTGCAACTCTTGAACTTATTGCTGAGAGCAATAAGTATCTAGAAATGCATTGCTGTGATTTCACCCTCCGAACACGTTTTTATGGGAGTTTAACATTAGTTTTTTTTTCATTACAGGCAACTTTTTTGATGGCTGGAGGAGCGTTACTCGTGGCAGTCTTCGCAGATCCCATGGTTGACGCTATCACCAACTTCTCCACGTGAGTGCACTCACTTTCATGAGAAAACAACAAAAAAAGAAAAGATTGGTTTTTACCAGTACCACTATTCTTTTTCTATGCTGGTAAATAATATAAGGTAGTTCTGTCACAGTTCTTAAGTTGGTACGAAATCTGGAATGGACGCACTGAGCTGAATGCCGGAACATCTTATACTTTTCTCCCTATTATTACTCTTTAATCTTTACTCAAATTTTTCTTGTAAATTTCGCCAGAGCGCCAGGTGTCCCCTCCTTATCCGCTTCTCCCTATCACGACTCTGATCTTTTACTGAGGTTTCTCTTTTAAATTGTCGCAGAGCGTCAGGTATTCCTGCCTTTTTTGTGGCCTTTGTTGTTACACCTATCGCCTCAAACGCGAGTGAACTTGTGTCTTCACTACTTTTTGCCATGAAAAAACGCAAACGAACAATTTCTCTGACCTACAGTCAGGTTTATGGAGCTATTACCATGAACAATACTCTGTGAGTATCATTCATATGCTCGCTCTTTAACTGGTCGTATACTCTTTGTAATGGTTCATATGCTCTCTCTTTAACGGGGTGATTGTTGAAGGAATGGAATGTATCCTAAGGTAGGTGATGTGGTTTTGAAGTTCAGGAGATCTTTCTTTCTTTCTTTCACTTTCACGAATTCTGGTTAATAGTTTTATTACACGATCGAGGTTTTACCCTCTTTTCGAGAATGAATTGTACAATTAACACTTTCTTTTGAAGTATTTGTACATACGTTACTCATGAAATTGTGCCCTATGTGTGTCATTTCCGTATTTTGGCACCGAATTCCAAACTTCTTTTATAGAAATGCCGAGATTCTGTGGCAAACAGAGAATTCCGGTACTACAATAATTCAGTTTCACTTCACATTATAAAAAAAACTTGTGTAAATTCAATAAATTCAATAAATCAATTTTGCTAACAAATTCGAGTGCAGTCCTTTTCCTTCACATTTTGAAAACCTGTCGAAAAGTAAAATAAAATAACATGTTAACGAAATTCGAGTGATGGACTGTGGATACAGGTGTCTAGGAGTCTTTTTGGCCGTTGTATACTTCCGAGGGTTAACATGGGAGTTTTCGTCCGAGGTGACGGTCATCTTGTTATCCACTTTAATTGTGGGAATCGTGGGAGGAACTGCCACGACTTTCAAACTTTACTTTGCTCTCCCAATTCTTCTCCTCTACCCAATTACTATCGGTATTGTTGCCTTCCTTGATTACGTGCTTGGATGGCAGTAAGGCTATATAGTGAGGCTATATACTAAGGTTATACAGTATATTTATAGCCTGAGAGAATTAACGGGAGCGAGTAGTGAAAGGCAAAATTTTCTCAAAAGAAGCAATTCAAGGTCATAGTTCTAGGTAGAACATGTTATTTTGTTATTCACTTGTATATTCGTCTCCATCTGTATAATATGCAAGTTTCACTAGGAACTGAGGAGAAAATGAAAAAACATGATATTTTTGACATCTTTTGCATGTTAATGTTGACTTTGTTGAACTTAGTTGACAGTCAGTTGACCATGGTTTGACCTTACGTGGAGTTTTGGAATTGCCCATATTTTCCGACAAACTAAAGGGTTGACCGGAGTTGACCTAGTGACCCGAGTTAACCCAACCAGAATCGAAAATAGCTGATTGGAATAGACGGGAGTTGACCAGGGTTGATCCTCCTTGACAATGGTTGACCAGAGTCTACCTTTTAAAGATTTGTCTTTGTTTTCAATTTATCTTAGGTTGACTACTACCTCTCTTTGTTAAAGGCCTTCAGAAAGTTCTTTGTCGCTTGCCCTTTTAAGAAACTGATATTTTTTGGTTATTTTTTCTCACTGGATTTGAGCTATTGCCTAATTGATTTACTCGCCCAATGTGAACCTTTCCTTTGAGCACTTGACTGGATTGTGTTTTTTTAATCATCCACTTTTGATGCCAACTTTTAAGATTTAATATGAAAGATCTGAATTGTAGATTCTGTTATGAACAAGTGACACTTTACCAATACATTGTCTTATTATTTCATTTTATATATGTTTATAGGGAATTTAAAACTCCACACCATAACTGCATAGGACCTGAAACCCAGCCGGCAATTACATATTAGGGTTGATTGATATATTAGCAGCATATTTGAGTTGTTGATTGTGGATGTGAATAACCTTCTAACTTTTGAAGACGGAAACGTTGCTGAATCTACAAAAAGCTATCGCGAAATATTGCTTGCAGCTATCACTCTACCAAACTATAAGTAACAAATCAACAACAGCAGTTCACACAATCATACATTGTAGTATTGTTATGTTTCGAGGTTACAATACGCAGGTTGTTCAGGGTTTCTCACAGAAAAGATACATATTGCAAGTAGTTGTCGGGTCCACTTATTTAAAGTGGTTTTAGGTTTTGCCTAGATCCCTTGTACTCGGTCGATATTTAATTTCCACTTCGTCATGATCTTATCCTAATACCTACAATTAAATACCGAGAATTTCACCCTTCGACAATCTTGAAGATAGTTACTGCTAAATGGTAATTATGCACATAGTAATACTATGGTTGATTTTACTCCACTAGCGGTCCACCAAGACTTCATTAAAAGTGCGATGGTAAACCATCTGAGTCCATAGGAACAGAAAAAGTTGGCAATGCCTAAACTAAAACACTACATGTGAAGGGAAACAAGCAAACAGGAAAGGAAGGCAAAAGGAACGTACACACAGAAAAATGGCATGTAAGACAAACATACCCAAAGAAGCGACAACCACTAAAGGAATGACACAACAGTGTGCTTAAACCAACATTACCTAACCCAACCCCAACAAAACTAAAGTTCTACGAAAAACAACTCGGTAAATCCCCCAAGCCCAGGGGAGCACGTTGAGGGAGTTCCGAAACACGCCGACGATCCATAACCGCAATAGCTGATCGAAGGAGTACAAAGGCTTGCACTCAGTGTAAAGCCACAGATAAACGCTGACGGTAAAATGAAGGACCAAAGTAGGAGGCCCCCCAGGTCTCAAACGAGCGCCGACCACAAGCACGGAGAAACTCATCCAAAATAACACCCAAACAACAAATACCTCGAATAAAGTAGCCATCCAAAGCACTGCAGTGTGCATAATCACACTCTTTAGCCGCGTCACAGAACAGCCACTCCTACATGTCGAGCCACTTGACCGAGAACTGCATCCAAGTTAGGGCTCGCCAAAACAATGCCAGCTAATCTGCGACATGCACCATCAAGTATTACAATATCAATCTCTCGAGAAGGAATAATATGCGAAACCTCAATGGACAAAAAAGCCCCACTTAGAAGCGATAGTCGCCATGGTTTCGCGAACAATGTCAGGCGCCTAAATCAACTCGATCCCGTGGGTGCAACGGAGCAAACGGATGCCATCGAGCTCAATGACACGGTCACACGAGCAAACAAAGGAGGGAGGCTAAGCCGAAACCTGGGGGGCGTGGTGGATAGAGGTGGTGTGAAAGGTAGGTTGGATAAAATAGGTGTAGCTAATAGCCAAGCGCTTAAACCAGGTCCATCACAAGAGAGAAAGCGTGTACGAGAAGAATCAGAGGAAAGCGCTTCGTGAAGCTCGATTTTAATGGCAGCGAGAACTTGATCCGAAAATAATTTCTCAACACCAATAGCTATTTTCGTAACAAGGGTGGAAAGAACCGACTGGAGGAAGAGACCATGCCCATCCAAAATGCACCACTGGAAGGCGAACACACCGTCCGAAACACAAAGGACAACGGTAGCAAGAACAAGAGTGTCCTCAGCCAGAAAAAGGAGAGACAAGAGCGGAGCAATAAGACACCCAAATGTTGCAGGGGGAGCAACAGGTGCCATCGGTGGTGGGCCCAATCCGCCAAGACAAGAAGAGAAGCTTGAAGGCAAGCCGTAGACCCAAAACCCTGATCAAAAGGCTCGCGACCTAACAAAGTGTGAAGGAATCATCAAAATTGGAAAAGGACAAGACAGACGTTGCAGAGAGAGAAGAAGCGCAAGGTAGGAGGGATGGTGGGGTAACACCTTGTCAAAAGAGCAAAAGCACCCTTGGGAAGGTTGTCCACGAGAGACAATTATGTCTGAAGAGCAAAATTGAAAAAATTGGGTGACAAAAGAATTCAAGTCAAGAGGGCAACCCAACACAAAAATGCCATCGGATGGAAAAGGAGTTTGAAAGCCAAAAGAGGGAGTAAAATATTGAGGAATATCACGAGGTAACCAAACAACACACTCCGAAGGTTGCACAGAAAGGTTGAGGTTTGCGAACGATCTTTGAAAAGTTAATGGCCGATACAACTTGGTCCCAAGGGACAATGGTATGTGTATTGTCAACAACCAAAGGGAAAAGGCAAAAAGGGAAAGCGATTGGAGAAATGCGGCCCGACAAACAAAGGGTTCCCAAAAGGGTCGCCTTGACGAGTGCCGTTCGTAGAGGAAAGGGGAACCAAATCAACATTAGCGGAGAAAAAGAGGATGGTAGTCAAAGAATAAAAGGCCCTCACAAAAAGGAATATTTGAACAATCGGGGAAAGCGTAACCATAAACTCCGAAAAAATTACGCCCTGATCCACCATATTGAAAGCGTTGGAAACATCACAAAGCTCGAATCCCGTGGACCACGACCTCTCAATTCCTTCCGAAGGTCGCAAATAGACAAAAAATGCATAAACACTGAAAATAGGAAAACATCGAAAAACATACGAAATTATTCTATCGGCTGTACTTTATTGTACTTTCTATTCACAAGTTGATAAAAAATAAAATCGAAAACACAAAAAACAAGAAAGACGACAGGAGTGAAAAGGGAAGAAAGAAATAAGAAAATAAGAGAGACGTTGAAAAAACCACAAAAAGAAAGCTTTAGAGAAAACCGAAAAAGAAGAGATTTACAAAAAACAAAACAAAAAAAAGTAACTGTAAAAAAGTTAAAAATCTCTCCGCTCTAACCCTAGAAACACGGAATAACAAAAAGCCCAAAAAAACTTTTTAAAATTAATTGAAAGATAGTTTCGAAAATGGTAACAAAAGTTATTTAAAATCCTCTCCCTTCCCTCTGTCTCCTTCCACCCCCTCCCTTTCCAACCCCAAAAATGATCCACTATCTCCACTACTGGGCTTATCTTTCCGTGGCACATAGCTCTCCCTCCCTCCGTCTCCCTGCCCTTTCCCACTCCCTCTTTCTCCCTCTCTACCTCTACCTCTCCCTCTTTCCCTCCCTTCCCTAAATCCACCTCCTCTTCCGTATCCACCTCTTTCCCATCTGTTTTCCTCTCCCCCACTATATCCACTCCCTCCTCCACTCCCCCTCCCTCCTCTACTTCCTCTCCCTTCCCTACTTCCTCTCCCTCCCCTACTTCCACTCCCAACCCTAATTCCTCCTCTTTCAGTAGGTCTCCTACCTTCCCTATATCCACCTCTCCCTCCCCTACTAGACTCACATTCCTCTCTCGAACCCTCTCTCTCCCCTTCTCTCTCCATTACTCCCTCTCCCTCTACCTCCTCTACTCCCTCTCCTTCTCTCTTCCCCTCTCTCTCTCCATTCCTGACTCCATCTCTGGCTCCATCTTTCACTTCACCCTCTCCATCTTTCTCACCCTCTCTCTGCCCCTCCCTGTCCCCCTCCCTCTCCCTCTCTCTCTCTTCAGATTCAACTCCCTTGATTTGTTCTTCTCTCTCACTGGTTCCTCCTCTCCCTCTATCCCTAAAACCACCTCCCCTTCTCAACCCACCCACCCCTTCATATCCACCTCCCTCTCTGTATCCACTCCCTTCCCTCGATTCACCTCTCCCCCTGGATAATCCTCTCCCTCTATCCCCACCTCCACCTCTACTTCCACCTCCCCCTCTATTCACACTCCTCCCTCCCCTATTTTCACTACCTCCTCTACTTCCTATCCTTTCTCTAATTTCACTCTCTCCCCTATTCTCACTCTCTCCTCTCTCCCCACCCCTTCCTCTCCCAAAAATTGGTATTGAACCCCTTAACTGATTATTACCATTCTCTCCTTCTAAACTAGTCCCCCTTCCTTCCTCTCTACCTCCTCTCTCCCATCCTACCCAGCCGTCCCTTGCGTCTCCACTCTCTCCATCCCCTCTTTCGCCCCTTTCCCCTCCGTTCCCACCTCTCCTCCTTCCCGCCCCTCCTCCCCCTCCCCTCCCTCCCCCCCCCCCCCCCCCCCCCCCCCCCCCCCCCTCCCTCCCCTCCTCCCCCTCTCCATCCCCCACCTCTTTTCCCTCCTCCATTCCCTCCCCCTGCCTCCCCTCCCCCTGCCTCCCCTCCCCCTGCCTCCCCTCCCCCTCGCTCTCCCTCCCCTCTCTCTCCTCTCCTCTCCACACCAGCTTCCCTACCCTCCTCGAAAAATCCTGAACCACTTTTATTTCGAGCGTTCACATTCGGAACGGATTCTGTTGAAAATTTTAAATTGGAATTTAAATTTCCCTCGTTGTTCGTCCGTTTAACGGAAACTGAACTTTCGCCCGACGGAACACTATCTCTGTTTAACAGATTTCTATCCATGTTTAGCGGAATACTATCTCCGTTTAACGGACTGGTCCCATTTGTCGGAAACCTCGGTTCTACAAAGATTCCCGGTACAAATACGTCTTTTTTGAGAGAAATAATTGCTCCTCGAGCTTTCTGGGCCTCAAAACGAGCCGAAAATTCTGATCGTCTTTTCTGTTCTGTTTCGGAAAACATTTCTTCGGGCAGACGAAAGTTTTCGTCAGAATTGTGGGACTGCAGAGATAAAAAATCGAAATTAAGAAAACTATTTATGCAGAAAGAAGATAAAAAAACGCTAAAAAAATAACAAAAAAACTATAAAATAAGCAACAAAATAAACAACACAAAAAAAACAAAAGAAACAACAACAAAAATAAACGGGCAAAAAGAAAAAAAGAAAAAAGAGAGAGGAGGCAGCAAGGAAGAGGAGAAGGAGAGGGAGAGGGCGGGAGGGAGAGGGAGAGAGAGAGAGGGGGGGAGAGAGAGAGAGCGAGGGAGAGAGAGAGAGAGAGAGAGAGAGAGAGAGAGAGGGAGAGAAAGAGAGGGAGAGGGAGGGAGAGAGAGAGAGAGATCATGTACTTCGATTAGTGCAGCATCAAATTTCTCAGCTTCAAGATATTTCCGCACATGCGCCATGTCAGCAGATTGAATTGTGACACGACAAATAGGACACTTTAAGACTGGTTTGGAATCTCCGGCCAATCTGGTTCTGCCAAGTGACACATCAAAAGTTTTGTTAAAAATTTCAACATAAAAAAGAAATACTGTCGGATTTCATTTACCTCTCCTTTTCAAAAAAAAATGTAATAGTCTTGAAAAAAGAAAATCACTGTAATAGAAACACACATGGTAAAGATTCAGAAAAGACAGAAATATGGTCAGGTTTCATTGAAATCTCCTAAATAAAAACAGTATTGAGAAAAAAGTTGACTGTTACACCTTCGAGGACTGAAAAAGGTCGGGACAGACGAACTTTGTCCAAACAGAGAATGATTGGAAGTCAAGTTAATCAAGTCAAAGTCAAATGAACATACTGAGCCATCCCCGGTCGAATCAAATCTCAAGTCCAGTCCAGTCAAGTCAACTCAAGTCCAGTGAAGTCTAGTGCAGTCGAGTCGAGTTCAGTCCAGTCCAGTCAAGTCAAGGTCAAGCCAAGCCAAGCCAAGCCAAGCCAAGCCAAGCCAAGCCAAGTCAAGTCAAGTCAAGTCAAGTCAAGTCGAGTCGAGTCGAGTCGAGTCAAGTCAACTCAATTCAAATAAAGTCAAGCCAAGCCAAAATCCTCACCTTGCCTGCTCTCCTTCTCTCTGCTCCTCATGATGTTTGAGCTCCCATCGCCACCACTGGACAAAACATTCCCTGCAAATTCCACAAAAAAAAAAATATATATATATATATATATATACAAAAAAGAGTAGTAATTTGAGAAAAACACATGTACACATGCAACCAAACAGTGATCTCGATACGCATGAAAATACTCCAAAACGAAGTAAATTTTCAACCGGAATATTGCCTGGACATGAAACCAATAAGAATTTAAACAATCTCGCTGAAAGAGAAATAGTCCTTAAAATCACTTCGGAGTCTATTAGGGCAAAGAAATTATAAGCAGTAAGGTTTATATATCAGTGTTATTTCAAATTCACTTCTGAATGACCGCTGGTTCTGGCTGGTTTTAAGCTGTTTAAAGAATTATCGTTAAGAGAAAAACAATTAGTGTTAATAAGGCTAATTTGTGGTCAGTGGACAAAAATAACCCGAGTCGAATTAGCGATTCACCTTGTATTTCCAATTTTTTCGTAAATCTTCTTTGAATACTTCATTTTTTCCATAGAAAAATCAAATATTGTGGCATCACAACACAGAGTACACCAAAATATTAAGTAGTTGTTGTGATGTCATCAAATATTAACTGCTTCTGGCCACATCAAAGCATAAAATGCATTATTCGTAACATAGGATGATATCACGTCAACTTTGTGAAAATTTCACAAAAATTTCATTTTTTTCTGCCTTATATTCCATACAAAACGTAAAAATTTCCTTTCATATGCAAGTCATAAACACTATGATAAAACCCTGAATGACGAAAATCACACACACTATTTCTGAACTTTGTAAAAACATACCTGTGGAAAGCGTGAAAACAAGACAAAAGTTTCATAAAAGGACGATCTTCCGACAAGTTTTGTCCCATAGCCTCAAAACAAAAACAACATTCTCCCTCCGGTTCGTTCATTGTGGTCAAAAGCTCGGATCGGATCGGATCGGTTGGATCAGGATCTGGACGGTGGATTTCAGTTGAACGGGCGAGGGAGAGAAAGAGAGAAAGAGGGAGAGAGAGAGAGAGTACCTCCAACAGACCAACCAGCAATCCGCCAGGTGGCTGCCTCTCCATCCATGATTGCAATTGGGTCAATAGGAGAATTTCTCTCCTTTCTCCCAAACCTTTGACTCCAGAGAGAGAGAGGACAGGATTTTCTAAGGGATACTGCACATATTTATCCAAAACAACCACAGCAGAAACCCAATCATTTTTCTCTTCATTTCCCTATCTCCCTCTCCTCCTCTCTCCCTCTCCTTCTCTCCCCCTCTCTCTATTACTCTATTAAATAACAACAGAACAACGAAAAGAAAAAGACTAAAACTGTTGATGTATGTGTAGAATACGACCCTTTTCTTATAAATATGAACAAGATCCACACTATTTGTCAGCTTAGTTTTTGTTAAATATCTTTGTCAAAGTGAATAATCTGAAATTGTTAATTTAGTACAGAATATGAGATAATGTGGAAAGTGACGATTTTGTTGATAAATTTGAACCAAAACTAAACTCCTTTTGGACATTAATGCTTGTGAAGTTACAGAATTCGTGATCAAATTTATTGATGTTGTTTAACAAGATTTTCTCCTTGTTATGAGTCGTTTCACTTTCCAAAAGATTTCGTATATTTTTAACCGCAGAATAATATTCAATATTGATATTCTATAGATTTTCTTCTCCTCCGTCAACCAAAGTGTTTACTTATCCATATATGCCTCACCAATTTTGATAAATTTGTTTTTACAGTTAGAGCAATTTAACGCTTTTTAATTTGAGGCTTTTTGCATTTTTGTTTTTCGAGTTTACGTTGGAGAGAGTAGCTTCATTTAAATGTTTGTCCATGTGTTTTTTTTCTTCTTTTTGTTTTTTTGTTGGAGGCTTTTAACATTTTAAAAGCAGTCTACTGCTAATTCCAACTTATACTGTTATAAATAAACTAGTATAAAGGCAAAAAAGAATTGGTCTCCTCCACACTATTCCTGTGCACAATAAAGGGTCTCGTATTTTGTACTAAATAAAAAACTTCTATAATGGTCAACAAAACTTATTTCCCAAATAATGTGGATCTGTTTCAGATTTATAAAAGAAGGGTCGGTTTCCATATTATCTCATGTTTTGTACTAAATAGACAACTTCAGTTTTCTCACTTTGACAAAGACATAAAAACACAACTTAGTTCAAAAACAGTGTGGATCCTACTAAAGTTAGCTAACCCTTCTTAATTCAAAAAAAGTACTTTGAACAATAACGGCGTAGCATTTTACACGCGAGAAAAGGGAGGGAAGAAAGGGGGTTTGGGGGAAAGGGGAGGGAGGCGAGGGAGTAGATGGAGGGGAGAGGGGAGGGGAGGGAGGAGGGGGGAAGGAGGGGAGGAAACGACGCACTTGATCTGAAGCCTTAACCACGAGTGTTGCCTGAACAAACTGTTCACATCAGATAAAAAGAAGATTGTTACTATATACCCCAAAAAAGAAAAAAATTAATGTAAACCAAAAAAAAAAGGTATCGATGTCGTGAGAAAGCCCTAGTTCATTTAGTTTTTACATATATACTATCACAAACGTTCATTTCTAAAGAAGGAAATTAAGAACATGATCAACTTATGAACAGTTTATTCTTATATGAGCCACAATACATGTTCCAAATCCTTATGATTCAAATTCCAAAAAGACAATCCCCATAATCTTATTCTATGCAGCTTTTGTCCTAATCACCTATAGACATATTAGGGTTCGGTAGAAAACCCTAAAATGACCGCCATTCCACATATATGATTAGCTTAAAAAAAAATCAAATTCCGAAAACGCCAATGGTAATAAATTAAGAATTGAATTGAAAAATAAAATTAATTAGATAAATAAAAAGGGATTCTAGAAAGAAACCTTCGGGAGTGCTTATATGGAGCATACCTGACACGTGTCATCTTCTCCAGTGAGTGGTTTGACCATTACCTCCACCTCCACAGGCCATGGATTCCGTACAACACATGCCTCGCCATGCATGGCCATGAGAGCCTCCATCTCGTACTGTGCTTCTTCCTCAACCGACATTCTGACACGTGGCAAAGTACCCTTGGTGTGACACGTGGCAAAGTATCCTTGGTGTGACACGTTTGCACAATATCCTTGGTACTACACGTGGCACCCTATCCTTGGTAAGACACATGGAACACTACCTTTAATTAGACACGTGGCTCACTATCCATGATATGACACGTGGCTCACTATCTTTTGTAAGACACACTACCATTGGCAAGACACGTGGCAAAACACTGTTAATAAGACGGTACCTTCGATGAGACACGTGGACAATATCCTTGATGTGAAACGTGGCAGAAGTGTGAAACGTGCTCCGCTAAACACGTAAGACACTAGCATCTGACACGTGGCTCCGTCATATGTTGCCACAAAGGAAGCCCTGCATTGCAAGAAAGTATGCCACAGTACAGTACAGGACCATGGGCTTGTGATTGAAGCAGAACGCACAGTATTTAATTGAATCACAAAGGTTTTCATTTAGTGCGGAAAATGAGGCCATATAAAGTATATAACACGTTTTTCCAGTTCGACATCCATGTTATAATATGTTTTACTGCCGAAAGCAAAAGAAATTTTGAAGTATTAACCACGCGTTCATAAAGAAAGTACTAAAAGTCCTGTACAAAACAACTACACCGTGAATCGCTATTAGCGTTAATGTTTTTTTTGCCACTTAAAACGTCTTTTCTACGTACACACTTGTCGGATTGTGGATTTGACGGTTGCGACTTAAAATTAAGATTCTCAGCTTCCGATTGGCGGTCTCATATTGAAAATCGGACATGTATGTACTGCTAAAAGATGTTTGTTTTAAGTGGCGAAAAAGTTATCAGCACTAATACTGTAGCGATACACGGTGTAGCACGAAATGAAATTAACTTTGTAGTTTGTACACGATAAAAAAACGCACAGCTTAAAAATATCGATGAAACTAAATGTAAAATATGTGCGTCGTCACTATTTGACGACGCCAACATGTGCTCTCAAAGTGGAGTTCATGTAAAGTGAGAAAATCTTTCTGCGCGCGATGTTATTTACATGTTGTTGCCGCAGTTCTGTTGCCGTAAACCTTGGCCGGCCGTGTGAATTATTGATTTTATTATGACGGTCGACGTTCACAAGCGCGGCAAAGTTTTAACCGGTTGTTACGATATCTCGCAAGTCAAAGCTGTTAAAGTATTAAACGGATTGACCATCAAATCTAGACTCAACGGTACAGTACACCGCCAATCGCTACTAGCGTGTAGGTTTGATTAGCGTATACTATTATTTAGCGTGGTGTACGCTAATTGGGAATTTGGAAATTTTGGAAGAAATCGATTACTCTAATTAGGAATTAGGGCTTTTTTTAAATAGTGTGGATAAAACAAAAATAAGAGTTTATCTTAATAGGTGTGATAAATTTTTTTCGGGATTAAGGATTAATCTCATTAGCTAAAGAAGGTTTTAAAGGTTTAAGGGTTAATCGCATGTGGTGCGATTTATTATCATATGC
>JBBHKE010002973.1:686416-727080 GCA_037447655.1 Zygnema cylindricum | reverse complement strand
GACACTGATAGTAAGACTTTGTGTTTTAGCACGCTCAAGAGCCTTTACGGAGGCACCTCTGGCTGCGAGGGCGGCTGTGAGCTCCTCCACGGAGGCATTTCCGAGAACTCGCACGATTTTGTGTTTCAGAATGATAGTCACAGTTTGAACACCTAATTGAAAATTTAAACAAATAAAGAGAACGTAAATGGAAGTAGTTTGTGTTTTTTAGTTTTAAAGCGAGTGGTTGCTATTTCCTATATACGCCATAAAATGCACATTTTCGGACGAATCGACGTGACATAGTTAAAAATTACGCATGAAAGGGGAATGAAATATCAAGGTCCAAAAATTATGTCAAACCCTAGTGTTTTACCTCCCAACATTGTCTTTAATTTGTGAAATGTGACCTGAAAACTCGAGATCAATTTCAAATTTGTGAGTGAAAGTAAATAATTAGCTTTCTTAGAGACATCAATTTTGAGTCGTGGCTTTCTCAATGTCAAACAAATCAATCTATTGCAGTGGATAGTATAAATTTCATCTATAGATCCTTTTTTTGATTCATACCACTGTCTGTTGTAAATAAAAATGCGACACAAACTAATGTAAGTAAACATAAAAAATAAAGCATATACATAATTTTTCCTCACCATTGACTTTCTCCAACGCGCCCTTCACCGATTTCGCGCATCCTCCACACGGCATAAAAGCCCAGAATTCTGTCTGCAAAACGGGACGGAACAGAATGCAACGGAAAATAATTCACATGGAACTTCGGTTGAGGGCATGGTGTTGGAGAGACTTATTACAGAGACACGTGGCAATACAGTTGCAAACTGAAAGCATTACGATAATTGTCCAATCGACCCTCTATTCAAATATAATTTTTTAATATAATTCAAGGATTTCAAAGAAAGATACGGAAATAAATAATACTTGAAGGGAAAAAAAATTATGATTATTTTTATTATTTTAAATGAGGTGCTTTTCAAGCATTTGTTTCTATTCAATGATATTGCAATGAAAATTATTGCATGTGTTAAGGTTATAAGTATCCTTACCACTGTCGTCTTCGCTGAAAGCCCAGAATTCTGCGAACACAAAACACAACATCGCCAAAAACGTCACCAATGTCACAGATGAAATGCGGAACAATCTCTACTATTGTCACACATTATTTTCGACATCAATGTCACATATGGTTTAAGAATCACTAACGTCCAATCGTGAGATTATCACGCATTAATAGAAAAACATCTACCAAAGTCACACATGACATCTAGAATCACTAATGTCCGGCGGTATGTCACATATTAACATGAAATCTGTGACGATGTCACGCGTGGTATAGCAATCACCAATGTGGGCTTCAAAAATCTTGTTAAATGTCTCAAATTAAGACAGAATATGACCATATTCGCGAATAGTGAAGAAACCACCACCGATTTCCATCATGCCCATCTTACTCTCATGTGACACACGACTCTAGGCGTCACCTAGGTCACATTAGATAAATTACGTGACTAATGTCACAGATGGAAAGAGACTTCTCATATTTTCTATTGTTCCGGTGACAATTATGAGAAAAGGCTATTAATTGTGGCGTATGAGGACAATGTAACGCAAACAAAATGACCAAGGCAAAAAAAAAATCTAACACAGCTTCCAAATTTCAAAACTAAGAGACATTTACGAGTATTTCTGTTAGATTTCAGTCCATTCCTCAATTTATAATTTCAAGGTCTAGAAAAAGAGGGTTCTAAACTCACCACTTCGACAGCACGTGCAGGAGGAGGAGCTTCTCCGAAACCCATTTTCTTTGTTTTTTTTATGTGAATTTTCAGTCACTGACTTAGTTTCAAACTTTTTAGTTGAAAGTAAATACTCAGACGAAATTCAGTAAAAATCAAGCTGATGATTGTACAAAAAAATAGAAAAATTCCGTTTTTTTTAACAGAAGTAGAAAACTTGAAGCTTTCAAAAGAAAATGAGCGAATAATTTTTTTCAAAAATTTTTTCCGTTGATTTTTGAACTTACTTCAAGTTTTGTTAGTTCTTAATTTCTTATTGTTTCGTAAATTTATAGATCTATGCGTCGTGAGAATATTGTGTTTGAGTGTTTGACCTTCGGAGATTTCGTTTCGGCGCGCCGCTTGTACGGCAGTACGATCGTGACAGAGTGAAAGTACACATGGTCCGCGACGTATTTGGCACGAATGTGTGGATGCCACGCGACCATAATTTGACTCGTGATTGGACCGCGTATCTATTTCTGTTCGTACCGTGTTGTACAGTGAGCCTTTTTGATTGAAGGTGTACTACTTGTCGGTGCAGTACAGTCCAGTCAGTCAACAGTGAATCCGCCGATGGTGTTAATGTTTTTTTAGCCACTTAAACACCTTTTCTCGGTGCACACGTGTCGTATTTTCAATCCGACGGTTCCGATTGAAAGTCAAAGTTCTCCCTTTCCGATTGGTGCTCTCCAATCATAAACTGGACATGTGTGCACATAAAAAAGAGGTTTTAAGTGCTAAAAAACAATAACACTATAAGCGATTCACGGTGTACTCCACTGCTTTACCGTACCGAAGTGAAGAAGCGGAAATGGGGGGGTGGAAATGCGGAGTTGCTGACGTATGCATGATTTGCAAATTTTTATGGTGACGACATGGAGAACGTCGTATACCACGCTACCAGTTGAACAAATAGTTCACAACTTCGAAATTTCGGTATGGAATACGATTGGAATACTTTTCTCGGGCGAAATTTTTACTTCGCGCAAGAGTTGACGTCAGCAAATACCAAAAATTACAGTACTTTGGTATGAATTGACGGCAACAACCTGGATTTTATAAAAATCAAACTGTTTCCCTCACGACCGGCACCGATCTAGCCGGCTCTTTTTGTTGAAGTCAGCGAACGTTTAACATATAAACGAAGTGCAGCGCAAGGATGGATTGTTCTCAACCCTGTACTTCTATACTACAGTTGCCGCTGGGGTTATGGACTCTGTTGTATCTATGGGCATCATTGTAGTCGCTCGTGCACTGAACCCTACAGTTTCTATGTTCCAGTTGTGGGTGTTCGTGCGTTACTTCTATGTTCCAATAGAAATCTATTCATTGGGCAACCCTCGTTTGCTCATTTTTTTCATTTTCTATGTTGCGGTTAGACTAGTTCCTTGGTTTCACCTTAAAAGAGTCGGTTTCATAAATCGAAAGTTTCGGATTTTTCCTTTCTTTTTCTTTTTTAAGACCATCAAATTACAAAACGTGATTGTCACTAAAAATAATTATTGACCAACACAGGTAAAATACCAAACTCCCAAAGGACTAAAAGCACAAGAAAGGTTGTTTAAAAGCCTAAAATTTTGTTTACGAATTTCCCCATGTACAATACGCACAAAAGTTGTAAAAGGAACGCACTACGCCAAGATTCTTGGGGGGCTATGCCTACTTGTGCATATAAGGCCTATGTTCCATCAAGAAATTATGTCATTGTAAAGCCAACATTACAGGATGTTACATTCTGAACGATGATCTATTGCGTCGAGCATATAAACCACGTGTTCTTAATTGAGTCGTACCAAAGTTAAGATTGGATATAAAAAATCGTCAACAAATTTTCACACTGACCAACTTAAACTTGAATTCTTCATTCGCGTACCATGTACGTGCGTACCAAGAAATCGTAGGACACAAAACTTGTACTATTTGC
Organism: Zygnema cylindricum; assembly: GCA_037447655.1. Classification (NCBI taxonomy): domain Eukaryota; kingdom Viridiplantae; phylum Streptophyta; class Zygnematophyceae; order Zygnematales; family Zygnemataceae; genus Zygnema; species Zygnema cylindricum. The sequence goes on along the minus strand of JBBHKE010002973.1, from coordinate 723,381 downwards.
AGACACGTCAACAAATTTTCACACTGACCAACTTAAACTTTAATTCTTCATTCGCGTACCATCTACGTGCGTACCAAGTAATCGTAGGACACAAAATTTGTAATCTTTGCATACGCTTTATCAAAGACTACACCTTAAATGGTTATTGACATTAATAACGCAAATTCGACCCCCCAAATTTTAACCCTCGAACCTAAAATATAGCTATTCATTGAAATTGTTTTTTTTTACGTTAATATAGGTGTTATTCAATTAGCGTTAACAACTCTATTTTGGACAAATTTGAACAGTGTAGTGTACGGGATGTGTTCGTTCATACTAAAACTGCTTATAATTTGATACGTATAAACAAAATAAGTGCCAAAATGTGGGGTCGACACGGGAAATTGAGTGCGTCGTCAAGGATATGCGAACTCATACTTTCTTCCCATTGATATGCCTTCGTTGGTGATGGTGTGAAAGGTTGAAGTGCACGAGGAACACGAGAGCAATAACCCAAGGTAAAAGGCACGTCCCATGCGGACTGTAAAGGAGGAGAATGGAGTTATGCGACAAAGTGGGGTCTTAGAAGAAGTTGAAAATTATAAGATTTGCATAGGTCCACCGAGGGATTCCAAATCTAGAGGTAGGAAACGTTAATGTTGTGAGCGTGTTTATCGTGTCTTTGTAGTACCCCCGGGGAGAGGAAAGACCAATATTGGAAGAGGAAATAAACATGCCATGCAACTAGAAGATTGATGCCATCTTAAGCCCCAGTGGGAACTGAAGTCCACCTTCAACAACTTGTCGAAAATGAAGAGGAATACGCGATTAGAGCCACGGTTTGGGGTAACCAATATGGTAACATCCTAACATACCAAGATTAGGTATAATATTTAAATCGTGATGGGAGGGGCGTAGTTGGAGGGGGGATTCTAAGTAGAATGCCAGTCTTAAAAATGGGAAGGACCATGAAGGATCTTGGGACATGCTTTTACATGTCTAGCCAAATCGACACCCACAATGTACGACTTCTAACAACTTGGACAAGGTAGTGGGAACATCAGAAAAAGATTTAAGAAGCGAAGGAGAATGAGGAGATGGGTGGGCTGGAGTGGGAGGCGCAAAAACAAATATTTGAGAAAGAGGTGCCGTTTATGAGTGAGAGTGGTTGGGCGACAAAATTAGTACGTGTTGGGGGCTTCAGTGTGGGTCAGATAAAGGAGGGGTTAATTGGATTTTCAACGGTGGTGGTGGACGAGAGGGTTTGATAGGGATTGCCCTTGACGAACAAAAAGGCAGTACCGAGGCGTAGATGAGGGTAAGGGATGGATTTCCAAATTTAGGGTGATGGCGTGGGAGGAGGGGAAGCGTTTAGGAGGAGGGGGAGCGTCTCGGAGGATGGAGAGCGTCTAAGAGAAAGGGTTAAGAGGAGGGTCCGACGGTGGGTGGCCACGACGACAACTCTCGAGGGTGAGATAACCTTAAGAAGGTGTTATGGATGCGCTAGAGACGATGGGGAAGTAGACCGAGACACTCGTCGTTTTTGAGGTGCCATAGGAAACTATCAGGTTGGAAAAGAAGATACTAAACAATAATAAATCCCAAATTCGCTTGAAGACCATGCAAACGACCCTCAAATACTGTTGGCTCACAAAGGTATTGTCCAACTTAGCAATTCGGAAAATGTCGCAACCAAAAGTGAATATACTTGAATTGTGAACCAAAATCTGAACCCTGAATTTTATTTTATGACTCTTTTTCTATAAGTTTGTACAAAATAATGAGCAATTTTAGTACTGATTGACAAATGTCGTACTCTACACCATGTTAAATAAGTCCGAATTAGAGTAAGACGCTCATTAAACAGTAACTACAACAGCTTAAAGGAAAAATAAAAATACTATTTAGGAGCGCTGAACGTGTTGTCAACACATAACGATTCATAGTGAATAGTAATAAACCGTGCATTAAAGTATTGTACAGGGAGTGTTCCTTACATGTTTCCTCAGTGTGGTGAACCTGGTGAACCCTCGTTTCACCGTGCGAAATGCGCCGTAAGTTTCACCACTACAAAATACCTACCGGTATCATGTAATCCGTAAATTAAGCGCCGAATGATTCAAATCCGTCCGTACCAAGCCTATCTTTTTTGACCCGTACAACAACATAAAATTTTTCTAAGGTGACCGATCGAGACTCCGAAACAAAAAGGGATGCGTAAAACAAGAAAAAACCACCTCACCCGAAAAAAAAGTGGCGACAAAAACAAGCAACCTGCATAGTCCCGTTTGAACCATACTTATATTTCCTTTTACTTTCTATTCTTTTCGGTTTTACGCTTTCTTTTTACCTTAAAAATTAAACTTACTTTTCTTTTACTTTTTTTCCTCCCTTTCACCTTCTTTTTATTCTAAAAGTTTTACTTACCTTTCCTTTACTTTATTTATCTCCCTTCCTTCACCTTCTTTTCACCCTAAAATTATTACTTACCGTTCTTTTGTTAGTTTGTTGTCCAATCTCCATTGGAAGCTCTCAAATTTTCTCAATTTTTCTAGCGATTATACTCGTATCCCTTCTTCATTTTTCTTTATTTTTATCACTGTTAACATTAAGTTCCTTCCTGTATTAATAATTTACAGATGCCCACTTGGAAAATGTGATGCAATATGTGAATTCGACGTATGACAAGAAGTCCATCGCTGTTTCTCAAAAAGTTTCCGAACTCGCGGTGAAGGCGAATGTAAGTTCCGTAAACAAACTTGAATAAAAATAACAAATTATAATGTGGCGTATATCACATTCTTATAATGTTTTTTCATTTTTAAGAACGGGGTAACATTGCTTTCCCCGTTCGAAAATCCGGCGGAAAAATTGAAGGTTTGCTAATGTGACATTATGTAGCTTAAGAAATAAGCTCTAAGCTCACAGTTTTAGTTTCTGTTAAACAGAATCATGCATAGATTTGGAGCTCAACTTTTATTACCCTGTTTTTTTTTAAGCGGAATCCAGACTTGACCATTGAATCTGCAGGATGTTTAAACTGAAAGCATGTTTAAACTAAAAGCAAACCATTGTACCAATTCGTTCAATTTTTTTTTTTTTGTGAAGCCCACCAAATTAATATTGCTTTAATTCGTGTTTTTTTTCTAGACAAGCAGGTGAATTTTGAATTTATGGAGGTCGAAGGCTTTCATCCGGAAGACGCGATTGCTGCCAGGTGTCGCAAAATCGGAGTCGATGTCCTTTACCGGGCAGCTCCGAAAAAAACCTTATATAACTTTCTTCTGGCCGGCCCAACCGGAGGAAATTTTTGCCCAAAATGTAATTCAATTTTGCGATCGGGGGGGGGCGATTTATAAAAAGTCCTTTGTGTGGGTACAAACGGGGAAAATCGGAATTTTCGTGTTCTGTTGTCGACGTGAAAAAGAGAAACAAGAATGGTTTGAAAGTGTTCAACATTTAGTGTTTTTATTTTAATATTTCTGCAGTTTTTTTTTTTTTTTTAATATAAATCTTTTACGAAGTCCCATTTGAAATAGTATTAATAATAGTGAATTTTACGTAAACGGCTTTATCTAAGTAAGATTTTTTATGTTTGCTAATAGCTGTAACGTATAAATTTTGGTTGGGAAATATAGTATCGTCGTATGTGCAACGTTTTCAATTGTAAATAGAGCTTATGTCAGCTAGAAAATGGTGAGATTTGGGTAGCTCTATGTCGCTGTAATTTATAGGTAATGAAGCTTATTTGTAAGCAAGGCGAGAATTTTTTGAGATTTGAACGATTTAATTTTGTAAAATTTAATCGTCATATGACTTCTCAATACAAAACATGGCACATGAAGTTAATTTATGTTTATTATTTTCCCTATATACCTGTTACTTCTCTATGCATTCCCTTTTTTTTTTGCCACTATCCACACAGGGAACAGTAAGAAATTAGGAGCTGATTCTGACAGACGATTTTTGATCTTTTTTTCTTTGCTTTTGTAATTTAAACACATTTGAAGACTTCTTAAACCTGGGAGAGAAGGTGTTGATTGCTGCTGAATTATTTGTCCCCACATTGTGCTAAATATATAGCTGTAATTTAAATAAGAGAAGGCTCCGGCAAAACCGCCGGCTCTTTCATACCTTCGGCCTGGTCGTCTCTTTGGAGTGGTTTGGGAGTCGTCTTCTTTGTGCTTGCGCCACGAATCTCTTTTGTTGACAGAAATTCCGGAAAAGGGAAATAATTACACAAATTTCATGATTTTTATCTACATTTTATTGATTAATTTTGAATTTTGCAAAATGATCGTAAATGCTTTGCATGGTGTTTCTAAGATCTGCCACCCAATTTTCCATTACATTCAAGAATTTTTATTTGAACTCTTCAAGAGGCCATGAGCGCTTTAAGCTCACCATTTGGAGCACCTGATTTGTAACCAGTTTGATACATTTATACTATCTACATTTATACTATTTTTGCAACAATTTTTGCAATGCTTTATATGACTTTTCCATCTTTTTCTTCTATCATTTTGTATCTCAACGACCCTCAACATATATTGCGTTCGTAGGCAAGATACTGAAAAACAAGGAGAATCTTTCAAAAGATTCACACAATGGCAAGAAAAAATGATATACGAAAAGGTTTGAGTTCCAATAGCTCAAGTAAACACAATTAAATGTCACGTGTCGTATATGTTTTCGCCACACTCTCAATCTAGGCCCTTTTCCAACGGTGGGTTGGACTTGATCTTCTTTTCGGAAGGTGAAAGAAAACTTGATGACGGGAGGGCAGATTGGGAGGGAGGGAGGGCAGATTGGGAGGGAGGGAGGGAAGATTGGTCAGATTGAGAGGGAGGGCAGATTGGTAGGGAGGGAGGGCAGATTGGGAGGGAGGGAGGGAAGATTGGGAGGGAGGGAAGATTGGTAGGGAGGGAAGATTGGTAGGGAGGGCAGATTGGTAGGGAGGGAGAGCAGATAGGGAGGGAGGGATAGAGGGAGGGAGGGAGGGTAGATTGGGAGGGAGGGTAGATTGGGAGGGAGGCATATTGGGAGGGAGGGAGGGAGGGCACATATATATGCCGATTAAACCCGAAAAACATTAATTTTTGAAAAATGAAACAAATATTAATTTATGAGAAATGAAACAAAAACATTAATTTTTGAGAAATGAGACAAAAACATTTATTTTTGAAATATGAAAAACATTAACTTTTGAGAAATGGGACCCACATCCACACTAAATTACAAGAGAGAGAGTTTTTCTTTGCTATTGTGCAAAAACAGTAAAAAGGAAAAACTCCATTTTCTATCCTTCTCTACATGAATTTCTACGGAAAAAACTTAAGGAACTTTTTTTTTGTGGAGTTTTGTCACTTTTTTTTCTCTCTTTTTCTTTGTCTCCCTTTTTTTTTCCCCCTTTTTTGTTTCCTGTTTTTTGTTTCCCTTTTTTTATTGTTTTCATTTGCTTTTCGAGATCCAATAGATGACTAGGAAAAGAGAACATGCGATTGTGACGCTGTCAATATGATCGTATCTCTTGAACTCTTCCTCCGAATACTACCTGAAAAATGCCCATGACACTGGAATTAGTGTGGAAAAAAGGATTCCCAAAAGGTTACTTTTCTAAATAACCCGTTAATACGACAATATCTCTCAATTCCCAAATGGTTTTCTTCTCTTAATAATCATTTAATAGTGATGGTATCTCTCGACCTTTTCCTCTGAATATTACCTGAAACAATCTGTGAAACACCATATTTAGTGTGGATAAAGTGAAAGTGTGAAACGAGAAAAGGGTTTCCCAAAAGGTTTCTTTTTCTGGATAACCTGTCGATATGGCAATATCTCTCAACCTTTTCCACCAATACTATCTGAAAAAATGTTTGAGACACCAAAATTAGTGTGCATAAAGTAGAATTTTTTAGGAAAAGGATTCCCAAAAGGCTACTTTTCTGGATAAAGTAACCTGGTAAAAGTGTCCAGGGACACCAAAATTAGCGTCGAAAAAGCAAATATTTCATCACAAAAGGATTTTCCAAACCGGCATGGAAAAATAGAAAACGATCACAATTTCTCAAAAAAATGTACCTTGCTATCGAGGTTTTTGACAATATAATGATATTCGATATGGCCTTACAAAGCGTAAAGAAAGGAGATCGGTTAAATGTTCAACAATTTATGTGCATATAAATCTTTTTTTTTGTTTTTTTTTTTTTTGTCTATTTATTGTTTTCTTCCTTCTGTCCTTTTTAATTTGACTTGTGTTTTTTTTAGTTCTTCTTTCACAAACCTGGTTGATGTTTCCATGGATGCTTCTCCGTTCCGTTAAATAACTTGGACTCGCTGCAGAGGCCTGCATCCATGAGAATGTGCCAAGTCAGCAAATTTGTACACTCCATACACCAAAATTAGCGTGGAACATTCTGTGTACATTCTGTTCGCCAGAAAAATTGTGAAACTGCTACGTTTTATATTTTCCATTTCCCCTTCTTCGTCCTTTTTCTCCTTCTCAGTTTGAACACCGCAAAAAAAATCCAAAAAATGCAACAAAAAAAAGAAAAAAAACCCAAGGCTCTCTGCAGTTTACCTACAATAATTTATCCACGCTAATTATTGTATGTGTCTTACCTTATATTCGCTGATGTTATTGAGGACGGAGGAGAGGAGCTCCGCGTGTTCCCTCAGAGAGTTGATGTGCCTCCGGGTCCTCTGGAACTCCTGAAACACAGGAAACAGAGAGGAAAATATAACGATTTTCTAACGGAAAATAGAGTGGAAAACAACGAACGGTTTGAAAAAAAAACCTGAAAAAGCTAATTGAAAATAGGGTGAAAACGACGGTTTTCTGATGGAAAAGTAGAAGCAAACGATTCAATAATAGAGTGGAAAAGCACGGTTGGCTGACGTAAAATAGAGTGGAAAACAACATTTTGAAAACATAGTGGAAAACAATGGCTTGAAATTAGTGAAAAACAATGGCTTGAAAATAGTGAAAAACACAACGGTTTTCTTCCAGAAAATAGAATGGAAAACGAAGGTTTGAAAATAGAATAGAAAACAACGAAAAATAGAGTGGGAAACAACGACTTGAAAAAAGAGTGGAACGCAATGTTTGCAAACAAAAAATAGTGTGGCTAACAATGATCGGCTAATGCGATCCTCTCTTTCTCCCCCCACACCTCACCTGCGCCAGGTCTCCCCACACCTCCCTGTGTCTGGCCGCCGCGTGTCGCAGACTGGCCGTGACATTGCGTCTCTCGGCCGCCGCCTCCATGGAGATTACCACTCTCTGGAGACGACTTAAGAGACTCTGGAGCTCCAACTCCACCGACACGAGAGACGAGGAGCCGTCGGAGGAGAGAGAGGGAGGGGTGGAGGAAGAAGGGTCAGAGGAGAGCACAACACCATCGACATAGCCTGCAGAGAGTGGGGGGGAGAGAGGGTTCAGGGTTTACGGTTTAAGGTTTAGGAAGGAAACAGGAGACTCTGGCGCGAAAGAGGATGAAGCCCTTGGAGGAGAAAATGAGGAGGGAGGAGAGGAGTGGGCGACAACGTCGACATAGCTTGCTAGAGGGAAGGTTCAGGCTTTTCAATTTAGAGTTTAGGATTTACGCGAGAAAAGGGAAATTTAGGGTTGAAGCTATGAAATGTAGTAGTGTTGCGAATCGAACTGAATTTTTCAATTTTTTATCTTCCATGTAAAAACGGGCCTCTTTGTCGATATGGCAGTTCAGCTTATATTTGCCGATTTCAGATATTTACCCTAATTTAAAAATGATTATGGTTGTAAGAATCCTTTATTTAGATTTGATGGATGTTCACAAGCGTGGACTGCGAGAAGAGTTGAAGTAGCGATTTAAACAATTGGTTGAGAATCGGCAGAAACAATATTGGTGCGAATGGAGTGGACCAATTTTTATAGTAGCTTGTCCATAGTTAGTCTAGCGTGTGAGTAAGAGAATAAATTGAGGCTGGAATTTTAGCCATGGTTGTTTGTTACCGTAACTCAAGTAAATACAACTTCAAATGATGAGTTCTAATAAGTGGTTTAGCTTCTGGTGGTTAAGGCAATAATGGAGGAAATCTTGTTTGAATTCCCTTTTGGGATGGATCGAGTCTGGTATGAATACGGCATACTACCCCAACAAACCCTAAAAACCCTAAAATTCCTAAAAAACCCTAAAAAACTATCGACAAACACACCTTATCAGTGCCCCTAAATTTACTCCTTAGAACCTAAAATAGTATCAATGACACCAATTGTTTTTTTCTTAAAGCTAATCCTTCAAATGGTTCAAAAACAGCAGCGTCACCCATATCAAAATGAGAATTAACAACTCTAATATAAACCCCACGCCAGTAACTTCTTTACTCTGAAATAACAATTCATAGTATACCATACAGACACTGTTCAAACCGCGTGAAATCGCACATTTTTTCATCGTCGGTAATGACATTTTATTTTCGGCAATAAATTGCACATGATGTCATTGTTGATAACAAATTGCATATGATTATATTGTGAGAAATAAGTTGCATATGTTTTCATTGTTGGTAATAGCTTGCATATAATTATATTGTACTAAATTGGATTATGTTATTATTGTTGGTAATTGCATATGATATTATTGTCCGTAATATTATAATTTTATTGTTGGCATTTAATTGCATATGACCTTACTGCTCGTACCCTGTCAAGTTGTTCTCACCAAGAACGCCCAAAAATTGTGCCATAAAGCTAAAAACCTAAAGAAACAGCCAACAAAACCTTAAGAACCCTAAAAATCTCCTAAGAAAGGCTATATATATATATATATATATATATATATATATATATATATATATATATATATATAAAAATTAAAAAGCAAAAATCAAAAAATCATCCAGACTAGTTCCGGTGTCTCACCTCAGCGGAAGCCCCGCTCACATAACTGATAAAAGCACTGATAATTTTGTTCCGGATTCGAAATTTGTACCACTCTCAACCTCTTCAAAAGGTACGATTTAATGGCGGCTCCAGAAACTCGTCCTTTCTTTTCGAATTGGATTTCAATATATTTTCAAACCGGCTGCGAAAAAGAGAGAGGGAGAGAGAGAGGGAGGAGGGAGGAGGGAGGGAGAAAGGAGAGAGTTACGTCATATTATACATGATTTTGATTGGCTGTTCGTTTATGGGTTATCATTTTAAAATATTTAGGTACAGTACGGATCATTCATTCGGGATACGACTTCATTTTTTTCAAAGTCGGATTTTTGCATTCCGAAAAGGGTTCCTGGAAAAAAATATGACTTACCACAGTTGTCAAGTTTTGACGCACTTGACCGTACGTTTTTGTCCGTCGCTACGCTCCAAATCGTATATTTTGTCCGTCGCTACGCTCCAAAAAGGTTGACAGCCGAGCAGTCGGTCAGTTTGGCGCCTCTGTTTTTGTATTTTTGCGAAATATATAGTACGGCATTATGCGTTTCCTCATATAATTCATCATCCATTCCGGTGTGAATGCAGCAATAGTGAATAGTAATAAACCGTACATTAAAGTATTGTACAGTATTGTACTGTAGTTCTTTTTCACCTAAAACCGTTTCTTTTAGTCATAGTTGTTCACACCGTTTAGTGCGAACGATTCATTCGCGACGAATTATAAGTAACAAACGCATTGAACGTTTTGAAAAAATGGTAATAATCGTTAATGAATTTTTGTCCGTACTATTTCGTACATGTAAACAAAAATGAATTTACATGTACCGCAGTTTGTACATTTTTCGTACATTTCCCGTATCTTTTCGTAATAGCTCGTACATTTTCGGTACAATTTCGTACATTTGTCGTAAAATTTCTGTTCAGTTTACCGGACAGAGAGTACTACGAAGTGCAACGTTTCTTTTCGTCAAATTTCGTACATTTATTGTACATAACCGTACTGTTATGGTAAAATACCGTGCAGTTTCCGTAAATTAGCCGTTCAGTTTACCGCACAGAAAGTAGATCGCGATTTTTTGCGATTTTTTCAACAGTCACGAACTGTACGCTTCAATCGGGAAAAAATAAATATTCGTACGATTCTAACAACAGCGCATTTAGGGTAATTTACACGTACGTTATTCTTGGCGCTATTGGCCAGAAAACAAAGAAATCGTACAGGAAACTGTACTATTCACTCCGGAGCTGTTTTACAGAAATCCGTACATTGTCCGTTTGATTGCTTCAGTCACTGGCCACTCTCTTGCCTCTCTCTCTCTCTCTGCCGCTCTCCCTCGCTTCCTTCCTCCCTCTCTGCCGCTCCCTCCCTCTGTCTCTCTCCCTCGCTTCCTTCCTCCCTCTCTGCCGCTCCCTCCCTCTGTTTCTCTCCCTCGTTTCCTTCCTCCCTCTCTGCTGCTCCCTCCCTCTGTTTCTCTCCCTCGCTTCCTTCCTCCCCCTCCTCTCCCATCCTCCCTTTCCCCTCTTTTTTTTTCTCTTCCCCCCTTTCTCCCTCCCTGTCCCCTCTGTGATTTTGTATCAGATGCTATGGGCGGACCTCAGGATGTCTAAAAACTGATATTTTTATAATTTTTTGTCTACCCCTTTTTGGCTTTTTGGGAGCCCAAATATTTTGGCAACCCTTCAATTTTAGTACTCTGGGAGTCAGGAGGTTTTGTATACAAAAAATAGTTTGGACTGGAAAAACAGGTACATATATTTTGAGGAACGTGTACCTGGGTTCACTTGGGTTTAACTCCCCTCCTCCTCCTCCTCCTCCTCCTCTTTTTTTTTTTTTAAGGCAAATGATGTAAAATAAATGTATATATAACACCCATTTTGGACGTGGATCGGATAATTATCTGTCGGAAAAGTCGCATATCTCCGCATTTGAAAAGACTTTTCAAAAGAATAAATTAAATAAACAGAATACCATTATTAGTGTTGATTAGATACTCTGTGAGAGATATCTTATGGCCACCGTTAAGACGAAAAAGACTTACCAAGAAAATAAAGTGAATTAAAATTACTTCTCATTGGTTTTGTGGGTTTGATAACTGCACCGTTTGAAAGCTTACAGACACATTTTTTTTGAACAAAAAAAAAAAGGGACAGAGATGATTATATTCCGTGTTTCCTTTGGACTTAACTGTGTGAAGGAGGCACAAGTTGGGAACTTCAAATTATGTTAACATAAAAATAGTTATGTTTTATGTATGATAATACATGAACAGGTGAACAGATGAACAAATAAACAAATATAGGATAACTTTGTTTCTGCACAAAACATTCTCGGTGAAGCAACTGAACTGTCAACTTTTTTTTATACGACATACGGTGCTGGTAGTGATGCGTAGTGTTTTTCATAAAAAAACGTTTTTTCTCCATGTTTTTCAGTACGCAGTGTTGTAGCAGAGTGCTTAAACAGTGTTTCCTGCTGCAGCTTATTACGATACACTATTTGTAGCGCGATACGGTGCGCTGCATTGAAGTATGTACATTACATAAATTGCCCATCGTTATTAAAGTTACTTCGGTTGTGTCTTTTTTGGCCTAAGGTTACAAAAGTGGCACCAACACTATTTGAGGTGAGGGACTACAACCTGCCATGTCTCCTTGCACTAAATTAGTAACATGTATTCTAATTTCGCATTGTCACTAGTAAATCCTTCACGCCAATAATGACGGGCGTTTATAGGATAACAAAATTTAAAAACAGTGTATTGTGCTGCTCCTTTTTACGATACCCTTTTCGTATGTGATATGCTATTCTAAATTAAAGTATGTATAAAACTGTTTTCGTACGCTCTATGGGTTTTCAAATGCACTTTTTTGCACTTTTTTGCGACGACCCTTTTGGTAGGTTCATTACAAGATTAGAGTCATATGTTGGCCACTAAAAAATAGTTGTGTGGCTATTACAAACAAAGTAGAAAAATATGTAGGAAGAGCAATTCTATGTGACCATAAAACACCCTGAAAAAATGTATTTAACGATCTTTTGGGGGGGAATCAATTCCCAGATTGGACAAATCAATTTTCCTTTGTGTTGCCTGATAAAATGTTTTATTTCACGGGCAGTTTTAGTGTACGTTGTATTTTTTTTTCGTAAACTCACGCTTAATGAAGTGACAGTTTACCAGATTTCTCGCAGCTGTGCCAATTGTCAAGTTCACACGGTGCCTTTTTGGGGGTCATCCCTTTTTCCCAAAGGGTCATTTAGGGTTTATATGATGCAAAATATGACCCAAAACTGGGGTTTTATGAGCCAATAAAGTGTAGCCTTTAGGTCCATAGTTTGTACCACCCAACCAACTTATCCCGACCATTGGCAAACTTTTCAAAGTCTCATAATCGAAAATTTTGTATTAAGAGAATCGCATCTATGTGATTACATCAATAAACCTTTTGTATATTGTCAATACATTACATCTTTTCTTTTTGGAGGTCTGTTTCGAATATCATAGCCTGCTTCTGCCCTTGTATCAAATCGCTCCATTTTTTCCCTGGTATACATCGCTTCTTTTGGGTATTTCCCAGCGGATTACTAAAGATTGGAGTTCGATGGGAAGAAGTTATTAAAACTTACAAGTTCAAACTATTGGGTATGTGGACGTTGGGAATTGGAGTTGTGCATTGGTTATTTCAGATTTTATACTTTGAATTTGGGTATCCTGACATCAAATACTGGGGATAGTGGGGATAGTTAGAATGTGAAGTAGAATGTAATAGTTGACTCTATCACAGAAATTGGGTATTTTGCATTGGACATTAGCCTTTGAGAATTTGATTATAGACACCGACCTAACATTTAGGCATCTACTGTCTTTTTCATTTCTTTCACGATGTAAATCTATTGGTAGGGCCATGGTTAGTATAGTTTAGTTTTAGACATGTCGGTATGTTGAGGAATTATTTCGGTTGTGAAATGTCTGGTTTTTTGAAAAGTCGAAGAGGTTTTCAATGTCAATCTTTAATATTGCGAAATTTATTTGGTTTGTATGTGAAAGAAAGGTTCTCAACATTGTCATCGCTCTGAAATTTGATGTTGGGTTTTGGTTCATGGTTGATAGTATTCAACTTGAGTCGTCATCCAAAGGTTACCACGTTTGTAGGTTGTCACAAGAGAAAGCAATCCATATTCACACGAAAAATCAATTTATTACTATACTTTACACACACTATACTTTGCTACCATTTACAGATGCATTAAACCCTTATTATTTTGACATTTACATTTCACATTTCTTCGAATATTTGTACTGTTTAGTGCAGCTTTGTGTAACTCCGCAAATAAGTGATTACTTTTTGGCTATAAATTTGTATGAATATCTATGAAAAGTGAGTTACTATGCCACACTAAAATTTGCTCGGAGTTTTGAAAAGAGCACAATAAGCTGCGAACCAGAAATGAACGTTTCGCGCTATAATTTGGAGCCGGTAAAAAAGACAGTTTAGAAGCTGCCAATCTTTCGGTTAAGTTCCGTAAACGTTACGGTCCGTCAACGTTTTTTCTAAGTGGGAAGTGGTGCTGGTATTTGTGTTTATCCGTGCACACCTTCCACAACATTCTGGCTTTTGTTTAAATGTCTGGACCAATTACAGCCGAGGTACAGTACAGAACACAAGTGCGCCTGTACTTCGCTGAAATGAGTTATACCACAGGCTGGGAAAGGATTCGGAAAGATCCTGCGCATTATAGCAACAACGGCGGCGATGCTTTTTGTCACGTGTCAGGTTAAGTACAAAGCGTTCAATTAGCAAACTTGTAAATGAACGCTGTGGATTTCATCGATCGAACTTATCGGACGACTGAAATTGTTGGGGACCACAAGGGCCTCTGTAATAAATGGCCATTAACCGTTTCTTCTTAATTGCTGGGGTATTTCCTCTGGCAAAGCTACGTCAGATGCCGGACCTCTATTAGGTGGGCAGGTAAAGAGGATGGGATATTGTACCGCCCTGTGGTAGCTGGTTTTCCGTATCCACCACAGCGAAGTCTTAATCGGACGGCTGCCATGATGCCGCTATCTGTAACATCAATGAATTTCAAAGGAAGTCGCAGCTTCGATTATCCAGTTCGACACCCGCAAACGAACCTCCAGAACTTGCGGTGGTGCGCTTCAAAAATATCCTCTCTGGTATCGATCGAACGGTTGAAAATAAAATCGTAAATAACGGATCTAATCGACGGTCATTGAGTCCGCGGTCGAAAATAATTACCGGTACCGCAGCGGCAGGTGAAGTACGGTCTACAATATTCTCGACGACGATGGGCGGTCAAATCTAGACCGCCTCTCCTGCGAATCCTTCAAGAATTATAGGCGATCGAATCTTATAGACATCCGGTGCCTTGCGGCGGAAAAACCGTTCCCGAAACGATCCAGACCGTTGGGGAAATGCCCGAAGCTACTCTAAACCTTACTTCATGTCTGTGCCAAACCTTTTAAAAACTTGAAACGAACGTCGGGAAAGTTTGTCTAAAACCTATGACCAAGCCTCAATCGAGCCTGTTTGAAGCGTGTTCTGTTACCGTTGCAGATGTCTTTTCCCAAGATGACGTGAATTTCAAGAAGAATGTTGCTTTGTTCCGAAGCTAACGCTCGGGCTGGTCCACACACGTGGACGAGCTGGCAGCCGTCCTCATGTGGTGTCATGCCAAGGTGAAGCGAACGTGTCGTAAAGACCCGTTTAAGAAGTTGGAGGTGTCGAAAGGGCTAGAAGTTTATAAAGCATCCGGATCTACCTGTTCACATATGAAGTGTGAAAGCCTCAAAGTGGTTCTGTCATATTCGGCTCAGGCAGTATATATTATTGGAGTTTCTCTGTAGAATTTTTAAGAGTTGGTAATGCTGTGAAAGGATTGCAGGGCTGTAAGCTGACTTCTAGCTGACTGGTGTGTTCCCCTTTTATAGATTGAAGTCATGGTTATTTTTCATATTCTAGACGGTATTATTTATCTTCCTGTTCGACTATGGCAGGTTTTCATGAATCCATACACTTTGGAGGAGGCTTGAAGTCCATGTATCCTGTTGTTACAGGATAGTGTTTAATCCTTTTCAGCATCTTTTTTTTTGGTCCGTGTTGACGTTTCGCCTCATGTGAGAATCAGCTTGAACAGGTTGCCGTTTGTTGTCAGACGACGGTTCTAAACAAGAATTTTCATTGTAAGATTTTTTTGAATTTTCTTCAAATTTGTCGCTATCCTGCTTCTATTCCTCTAAACAGCCTGATTCATACGCCGTTCTTCGCGTAGTCCCTGAAATAGTTCTGACTTCCTTCACTATGGTAATCTGCCAGGTATATGCGAAGTGGATTACAAGCAGCCGATCAACAGCTTGTAAGTTCCATCAGGTTCGAGATAACCATTCGACACACTGGATTTGGCGCGGCGAGGTCTACTCCGACGAGGCTACAGGAAATATGTTATTTGTGCATTGTTTGTAATTATAAGGTCATTTCAGATCCTTAAAGAGCTTTCTGTGGCTCAATTTTATGAGCCATTTTTGGTTCTAGACCTAGCGCATGCCACTATATTTGTTCTTACAAGGTCAGGCTAGGTAGGAATCTCGAAGTTAAATATGTAAATATATGTAGTTAGTGTGCTTGACCGTATCAACCCGTATGCCGGTGGGTGCGCTCACGGTATCGGGAAGAGAAGCCATTAAAAAAGACTGGAGGGCGATGCTCTCGTTTGGCTTGGCTGTGAGGGAACTCACAGTCGCTGGTGCTGCTGCTGATGGTCTGGTTGTGTCAGTCGGATTCACTGTGATTTCCTGCATGTTTCTCTTGTTCAATCCTCTCTTTAGCCACCCTTGCTCACGCCTCAGCCCTACACAGCCTTTTTTCTGTGAATGTACAAAACCCTGTCTGGACTAGAGCGATCGTCATTTTCCCATCCCGCAATGTTTGACCTTGCATTATCCCTGTTAAATTTTTTATTCCGAGCTACAGCAATCGTCGTTAACCCGCCCTAATGTTAATCAGTCTCTAAACACCTTAACCACTGTTTGTTGTTTTTGCATTTAACCATACCCAAGACACTTCGACTATGCCCATAAACATCAAATACTGTTCTATACGTTTTGTATTTTTCAACTATTCGCAGTGTTCGACTCGTTTGTTATTCCAGATTCGTTAATGATTGCAACCGACGGACTTCGCCAGGGTTTCCCGAAATTGCTTGCTGGTGGTTGTAACACGAAGAATGGCGGATTTTTGTTGTTGGTTCGATTATGGATATTGTGGTGTGCATCTGTTCACTTGATGTACAACGACGGTGCGGTTAATGGTTTGTCGGTCTCTTTCCTTTGCCTCTTTGAACCTCTATTAAATGCATAGCTTTCCTTGATACTTCATGTTTTTCCCTAGTCAAGAGAATTGTTTGCACTCTTGTAAGGAAAGTAATTTTATCATTTGCCTTTGTTCTTGTTTTTCGACAAATCATCGCTTTGTTTTTATCTACACAGAAATAAGTCTCATGGCACTTGTTTTCTCTTCCATTGGGCGGAAGTGGCCTATAAGGCTTCTTGGTTGTTTATCAAAAACTATTTCTCTAGTTGGACGAGTTGAAGTAGGAGGTATATGGGGCTGTGGTTAGCTGTTAATATATTTTACGATGTATCATGAAACTGGTTTGAGATTGTATAAGGGCAAGTTTTTCCAGTGAATTTGTTACCACGGAACTTTGTTCGTCTTAGATGGTATTATGAGGAAAGCGCAGATGTAAATTTATTTGAGCCTGTCATCGTAAACGATGATTAAATGAGACCTTAGTTGAGTTATTTTGGGATATGAAATATGATTTTAAGGTTTGTGTAGTGAAAGCTGAGGTATGTTGGTACATATTTTTCCGTCTTTGAATGTAATTCATTTTGATTACGTTTTTCTCAAGTGATTTTTATTCCAATACTTTTCCATGATTTTTACTTCTGTAGCCTATTGAATAAATATTCATTTATTCTTAAGGATATGTTCTGATTTTAAATTTGAAAAATCTTTCTTCAGTTAAAGTTTTTCATCTGCAAGTGTAACACTTGTGCCCCCAGAGTTTTCAATTGTGAAAATATCTCGTGACATGAGATTTGGATAAAATGTAGTCCACTTCTGCTGTGGAAAGTCAGGAATGTAACCCATTGGCTCTAACCGGTATTTGGATGTATATTTATGTAGAATTCTTGTAAATATTTCTGTACAAGTCTGCTAATTTAAATCTCATTTTCTGATAAATATCTACTGTTTTGTTTTATCTTGAAATAGGTGAACAATCATCAGTTAATTTTGTGCCGTTGTCAATCTTCCAATGTAAGCAAGGTCATAATTTGGTGGGGTGAAGTGTACTAATTCCCTTGCCTTTTGGTTTTCAATACTTTCTTTCAATGTGGATATTATTTTACATATTAATCTGATTTACAATGTTAAATAAATTCGCTATATCTGTGTAGAAGGAAACAAAACCTCTGACTAGTTTGAACGTTTTTACTTAAAGAGAAATTAATATATGTCTAAATGTTTTGCTGACGTTGGATGTTTTGGTGGAAGAAATGCGGAAGAAAATGCTGTTGGTATTGCCTTAGTTAGGGAGGGAAGTGGGAAAATAGTTTTTCTCATGAAAAGTGAAGGTGTAACAAGAGGCGGTGTGGAGGTGGAGATGCTTCATATATGCATTGTTCCAAATTTCAACATAAAAATTTTGATTCAACTTTTTTTTGTGAAAATGAAAAAAATAACACCTTCCACTATTCTTCTCACCCTTTTCTAACGAAGAAAGTGGAATATTTATTCATGAAGAAAGTGAAATTCAATACCTTTTTGATGAAACTTGTTATTCTGTCAAATTGCAATGCCAATAAGTGTGGTGGGTGGATATGAGTGTCGGCCGATGGGTGGGTATTTGGTGTTCTGCCTACTAACGTATCTCTTCAATGCCAGTAGTAGTGATCTTGTGAAAACGTACACAAGGGGAAGGAACTGACGAAAGTGTTCAAACTATCCTTCACCTTCTTCATCGTCTATTTTTCAAGGCTAATATTCAAATTGAAGTTCTGAAATGGTGAGGAGATTACTGAAATGGTAAGGGTAAGGAATATAATATTGTAAATACTCGATTCTTGCGATATTGAGAAGGGAAAATCAACATTTGCCTAGACCTTACAGTATTATTTCTTGAAAACCCGAGTAGATTGCGGGCAGGAAGTATTTCGAGGTTGTTCTATCCTGGACACAAACTGCTTTGTCCCTAGTCGGGATTATTGGTTAACACCCTCTTCCTAAAACGCTACCTCAACTAGTTATCAGTTGAAATTCAAGCATTAAAAGGATTAGTGTAGAAGGTTATATAGTAGTCGTGCTTGTACAGGTCATGCTCTGCCTGGAAATGAGTACAGAAATGCTATGCGATCAATTCATGTGCCAATCACATACTCTGGATCAATCTGTGGGTGTAATGTAGACTTACATGGTAGAAACACCATCCCTTTGCTTTGTCTCGTAAATGGGTGTTAGTTCTGGTTGGTTCTCGCGTAATAGCTGCATTCTTAATCCTTGGTCAAAGTAAGATGTGCTGCATCTAATTGTTCGCTTCTCTAAATCTTATTGATGGAACTGTGAAATATTGTGGTAGAATTCTACGAAAATTTTTGGTAAAATCTCCGGCCAAGAGTATGTTGTCAAATCGTGTAGTGAGGTAGCATTGTGAGCTATCAGTTTCATGCCCTCTGCATTAAGGAGCTTGGGGAGGGCAGTAAGGTTGGGATTCCTGTTGATTGGAAGGTATTCTGCAACTCTTCAAGATTGGGGTCTCTGTGGCGTTGGTATTGGATTATGAGGATGGTGGGATTGGTGGGAATACTCGGTCCCGGTGTTCCAACAATAGACGTTTAATGTCAAGAATTTGCGTAATAATTGTTACTTAATTCGGGCTCTTGGGCAATGTTGCTGCATGGTAGTAGGATGAGAGGAAGCTCGCGCCAATCGATATTTTTTTGGGAAGGTAATCCCATGTCCTCGTAACCCTTGGAAGGCCAAGGCCAAATGTTTGTGCGCTAGCAATCATCTGGTTTTGACAACTCATCACGACGGCTACTCTAATCTCTACGCAAGCTTAACCTATTCGACAAGATGCAGGCAGCAACATTGTGAGGTCAGAGGGGCCATAGAAGGTTGCTGCCTTGTAGTTGGGTCTTCTGATTTTTGGAAAAAACCAAATTTTACTTGTCAATCTATAAGAAATATTTCCGGCCTAAAATACTGCTCTCAACAAGGTTCTAGATAATAGAACGACTCCAAAGGTGTCCAATAAAAGAATAAAGCACACATGAACCAAAAGTGAACTATCCTCTTGGACTACAACGGAATATACTGTGGTTTGCGACAGGTTGCACCCGACTTTGGATAGACAAGAATGAAGGGGGATAAGGCAATGTTGAGATTGAGGAGCACCTAGTCTTGATGCTCCCATGACATATTTCGAACACCAAGAAATCTGATTATAGGTGGCTACAAATAATGGGCTCATGGGCAGCGCGTCGATAGTTGT
Organism: Zygnema cylindricum; assembly: GCA_037447655.1. Taxonomy (NCBI): domain Eukaryota; kingdom Viridiplantae; phylum Streptophyta; class Zygnematophyceae; order Zygnematales; family Zygnemataceae; genus Zygnema; species Zygnema cylindricum. The sequence continues at coordinate 703,909 of JBBHKE010002973.1, read as the reverse complement.
ACAACTCAAGGCAAGCTTGACCAACCGGCGCCTTTCCGGAAGGGAATTCCTTTTCCTCGCTATCCTTGTGAGGGCTTTGTGCAATGCTCGCATGCCGGCAAGATTCTCTGGAATGTGGATTGGAACAAATTAGATCCTTTCGCCTTTGTTTGTAGAGACGGTTTGGACATGGAGAGATTGTGCTGTCAGAGGGGGACTATACCAGGTCTGTCACGGGCTGTTACGCCCCCCCCCTAACCTTATGATAACTCGACAGGCATAGCTTGGTAGTTTGGTAGGCATGTAAGGGAATTAGTCAGGCGTAAGGCAGCCAGTGGGTTCATATCGTTACCTTCCCGCTCTCACAAGGAGCATCCTGAGCGGAAAAAAGGCTATTGGTTTCACGGTGGTTTTTCGGTCCAGTCCGATCCGGTGGTTTTTGGTGGTTGTCCTCAGGAACTATGGATTGATTTGCACCTTAGCCTAAGCAATGGCTTTGATGAGGTACAGGGTTAGTGAAAGGACTTTGGCCTAATCCCAACCCATTTGTGCAACGGGTTGTGATTGGCCAGGCATCCTCTTCGATGACTTAGAAGCCTCAATGACTATTGCCTAGGAGAAGTTAGTGTTTGTGAGTTTTGTCTTATCTTGTAAGGTTGAGCTTAATACCAAGGTTCATTTCAGCCGCCATTGTCATATCATTTGTTCTGTGAATGCTTGGTTGCACTTTTGCATATCCCCCCCTCTCTTCTCCCCTTCTCCCCCTCTCTTACTCTCCTTCTCTCCCTCCTTCCCTCTCCCCCATCTCCCTCTGGGGAGTGGGAGAGAGGGAGAGAGGGAGAGTTGGCATTCTCTTTACTTGTTGTTGGAAGCTGAGGGTTAAGTAAGAGGACGAAAACTGATTGGGAGGGATCTGTTGATGAGCTCTTTCCCTGAGCTTTTCTTCCATTATGGCATTATCCAAGTGTTCTGGTCATACTTAAGGGGACTTCGTTGGGACGCTGACTTGTCTATTAAAGCTGATTATCGAAAGTGCCTTGGTCTAGAGTCTCCATAAGATCGATATTGTTAATTCTCAAATACAAAACCGGGCTGACTTTATTAAAAAGCGTGATGGTAAACCATCTGAGTCTACTGGGTAGTTTGGAAAGGCTAGTTGCACGTTCCGTAATCTGCCATATTGCATATTGTTGATAGTTAATTATTCTTTCGACATTGAAATGTAATATGAAAAGCTAATTCCGGCAATTTATTAGCGATGTTGAAGCTTGGTTAGGTAGTTTTAAAAGTAATGGGGCCGACTTTAATATAAAGCGTGATGGTAAACCATCTGAGTCCATAGAAACAGAAGAAAGTAGCATTGCTAAAACTGAAAAACCACATGACGGGGGAATAAAAAAAAAGGAAAATTAAGGCAAAAACTACGAAATTACGAAAAGATCTTAGGGAAATCGAAAACACCCAAAAAAGCAAAACCCAACAAACACAACATCAAATGAAAAATCCAACATGTATCAAAAGAAAACCCCAACATCACTAAAAACCTACGGAAAGCAACCACGTAAGTCCCCGAATCCCGGAGGAGCACGAGGGGGGAGTTCCGGAACACGTCGTCGATCCATAACGGCAATAGACGATCGAGGTAATATAGAAGCCTGCACCCGTTGTAGGGCCATGGAAAAACGTTGACGATAAAAAGAAGTAAGTACTGAAACAGAACGGCTCCCAGGTACCCGCCGCTCAAACGAGCGCCGACCACAAGTACGGAAAATCTCGTCCAAAGCCACACCCAAACAACCAAATATCTCGACCGCCATCGGAATGAAGCCATCCATAGCATCTCGACGGGCATAATCATGCTCCTTCCTCTTAGCCGCGTCACGGGCGGCCACTCCCACATGCCGAGCCGCTTGGTTGACGACTGTAGTTGTGGAAGGGTTCGCCAAAACAATGTCACCAAATGTACGACGCGCACCATCAAGTAATACAAGGTCAGTCCGACGCGAAGGAATAATGTGAGAGACCTCCCGATGAACAGAAAACCCCCCCTCAGAAGCGATAGTAGCGATGGTATCCCGAATCGTGTCGTGCGCCTGAATCAACTCGCCCCTGTGGGAGCAACGAAGCAAATGTACCCCGTCGGGCTCGAGAACGTGGCCACAGGAGCACACAATAGGTAGTTTATGTTTTGGATATGCTATTTTGCTACTGTTTTTTTTTCTTGTTGTTCGACTTGGCTTTATTTCCGAGTGTTTCATTTGTAGTCTTTTTTTCAGTTTGCTTCCACCCTTTTTAAGTTGTTATCTTTTCGCCTTTTGTCTTCCTGTGTACTCATATGATTTATAGATAATGCAGGATAAATTAAAAGAGCACGATGGTAAACCATCTGAGTCTGGGGGTACAAAAGGGGTGGCATGACCAACACTGAAAAACAACAATAAAAAACAAAAAGAGCGACGAGAACACAAAAAAATGGAAGCAACAACAAGGAAAATAAAAGCACTCTAACTCAAAATGAAAAGCACGGCAACTCACAAAAACAAAACTACAAACCCCAACCCCAACCCTAACTAAATTAAATATCTACGAAAAACAACCCCGTATACAGTCGTACTTTTCTTCATGAAAGTAGATCATATCGCGAAAGAAAAACTTAATAGTTGGGTTTTTATTGTCTTATTAATTCAAAATAAATGAATTATCAACTTAGGGTTATGTTGGTACTACTAATTATTTTCAGTTTCGAATGACACACCTGATTCTGAATCATTTAATGAAGCCGGACCTTACATAGTGATTTAACGGATTAAATGTACTCTACCACAAGAAAAAACACAGGCCTTTCTGTACATAAAACCTAAATAATTGTCCAAAGTGGATTACAAGTGGGAAAACATCCCACTTATAAAAGTGAAAAACCATTCGAAATTGTACCAATATTCCAGAAAAGAAAGGAAAAAGAAACTCAATAATTGTATTCGTACAAGATGCACAAAAATTCCCAACCAAGTTCCCGACAACATTATTTGCGATTTCTCCCTGCGGTACAAATATTGCGTCCAAAACATTCGTATTATACAAAACCTCACTCGTTTTTCCCCAAAGATCTTGCTTAACCCAAAAACTTACATTTTTAAAACCTTATTAGACCATTTACATTATTGGAACACTTGAAAGGTTCTCAAACCCTTCAGTCCCAATTCATCCTTTCTCCTTTCTCCTCCTCCTCCCTCCTTTCTCCTCCTCTTGACCCCACCCTCCTTTCTCTTCCTCCTTTCTCCTTTCTCCTCTTCGATCCTTCTCTAAACCATCTTTTAACCCTCTCTCAACTATCTTTTAACCCTCATTTAACCCTGGTTTAACCCTCGCTTAACCCTCTTTGAACCCACCACTAACCCTCTCATAACCCTTCTTTTCACCCTTGTTTTTACACCATTTACCCCCCCTTTTCATTCTCTATCACTGAAACAATTTTCGAAATTATCCGTTTCAATGCAATAGCACTAGGAGACGAAGAAAATCCGTCTTCTTTTGAACCAAAACACGATTTTCCTTCTTCCGCCGCTTTACTAAGTGTTGGGTCCAAAGGAACTCTACCGAGAAACGGAACCTTTAAACTTTTCGCCATAGTTTCTGCTCCACCTCCGTTTACATGGAACACCTCCGTTTTTGCGATTATTCCGTCGAGCAAATGGGGCGCCACCTGTTCATATACCGTATAAACAAATACCGTAAAATACATACTGTAAAGATAAATATCGTAGAAAAAAATACCGTCAAGTAAAATACCGTAAAGATAAATATTGTAAATAAATACCGTAAAGATAAACCACGAAACAGGACTAAGATTTCGCAAAAAAATGAGGAGAAAATCGTTGTGAGATTTAAGATACGTAGGCATAAAGTAACGCATAAAGGATAAAACCATAAGAAGATTCCAGAAAAAAAAGAGCAAAACAATGTTATAAGACAACTTAAAATAAGGATAAAACAGGAATACAAGGGTAATAATTGAATATAGAAAAAAAAAAAAAAAAAAGACAAAAAATAGGCAAGACCTTAAAAACTCAGAAATTGGGTACGATTGATTTTTTGACACAAAAAACAAATCAAATGTAATTTTCGATTGACCTTATAACAAAAAAGAGAAAATCACAGAAATGTCGATATCCAAAAAAAAGGGAAAAAAAACAGAAAAAAAAAGAAAGTGGAAAAAGTCAAAAACAGTTCACAAGGAAAAAAATACACAAGTTTTCAACAAATTTTTGAAATACAAAGAAATAACAAAAACTAGATTTCAATTCAAAAATATTAATCAACAAACCATAAAGTTTCAAGTTGAAAAGTTTAAAATTGAAACAAAAAAAGAATGACTAAAAAGTCGAGGAAAGTTGTAAATTAATCTCACCTTTCTCAATTCTTCGATCACATCTTCTGTCACGTCACATTCTTCCCCATTTGGACCCGTTTTGGAAAAGATAAATTTATCCAAAGGAACTTCTAATCCACTCATATTTTCAACAACTCCTAAAACTCGTAAACCAACTTTTTTGCAAAAATTGATTTCTTTTCGAACATCAATAATGGAAACTTCCTGCAAAAAAAAAAACTCAAAAAGTACTCTCACCCAGAAAAAAAATAAAACAAATGAGGGTGTTGAAAAATAATAAGAAACACATAAAGAAACAAAGAAAGAAAAAAAGGTAAGAAACAAGACAAAATATGAAATATGTGGATACTTTATTAGTGATCGTCAGATTTCAAACAAAATTAGCTCAAAAGTTAACAAAAATTGCACATTCGGGGGAAAAGAAATCAGAGGGAAAAAAAATCAAGAAACACCTAAAAATTGGTTATACAGGACAAAACAATATCCAATAAAGACAAATAACAACTGGAGACAAATAACAGCTAAAAGACAAAAAAAACAAAAAGACAAAAATGACCGAAAAGTAAACGCCGAATGAGAAAATCAACTAAATCAGGAAAAGTAAGTATAAATGTGGAGAATTTATCAAGTAAACTACAGCTTCAAATAGCAACATATTATCTTTATTTCTTTTTACAAAACAGTACTAATGCTACTCAAACATAGGAATAATTTTTTTTATTTTTTTTTTGGCAAAAATCAAGTAGCTACCATATTAGTTTTATTACCACAAATATTTATTATTACTCATATTTGATTATTTCACACTTTGTTTCGAAAAAAAAGCAAAAGAAAAGACAACACATGGAAAAGAAAGAACAAAAAAATCAGAAAAAAAAAAAGGATGAACATGAAGGTGACATGGTGGCGAAACCTGCGTGTCGTAACAACAAAAAAAGGGAAAAAAAAGAAAAAGAAAAAGAAAAGAAAAAAAAACAAACAAAAAAGGAAAACAAGAAAATAAGTGGTCGAATAGGAGGCAACCTGTGGTGTTGTGACAATAATCGCTCCATCCACATTGGCCGCTTGCAAATATTGTACAATCGAAATGTGTTCGTCTGACGTGCCAGGTGGCGCGTCTACAATCAAGTAATCGAGATCGCCCCAATAAACATCTCGGACAAACTACATCAACAAAAAGACAAAAAATGAAAAAAGACAAAGTCAAAACGACAACGACAAGAACAAACATCGAGGACAAACTGTGCCACATCAGCGTCCACAAAAAAGAAAATGACAAAAAGTCAAAATGACAAAAAGTCAAAATGACAAAAAGTCAGGAGGACAAGGACAAACATCGTAAATAAACTGTACGCCACTTCAGCATCCACAAAAAGACAAAACAAAAAGTCAAAGGGACAATAACAATCAGCAAAGCCGGAATGCTTTGTCCTCTTCATACCATTAATAGTATTTATTGAATGATCTTAAATCTGGTCTAGCGTATAATATACTGGTTTGTCTCATAGTCACCTAATGTTTTTTTTTCATTTTAAGGTCCATTGTACCAATATTAGTATTTTTGAAAAATATGCCCCCATACCCGCATACCTTCCTGAACGACGAATATTATTTTGACTTTGTAGGGTTTTGATTGGAGGAAAATAAGCCTCGTCTTCTTTCATGAGAGAACTTGGACTTATTCAAGCAAAAAAGACCGTCTTTTGTTGACGAAAATATTAATGTACATCTCGTCTTTTTAGTGAAAAAATAGTACAAAATCAAATGTGGATTTATGGAATACTATGGCTTGTACCTTTTTTATTGTAATGTGAGGAAATTAATGGCATTAGCACAGAACCGACAGAGGAAGAGGGACGAGGGGAGGAGAGGGAAGAGGGAAGATGCGAGAGGGGAGACGGGGGAGGGGGGAGAGGGGAGTGGGCGAGAAAGGGAAGAGGAGAGAGGGAAGTGAGACACGATAACGCAAATCAACAAAAATAAGGGTCAAAAATACGGAAGAAAGAAAATAAGAAAATTAAGAAAAGTAAGACAAATAAGGTGCATAAGGTGAATACGACAGACTTGAGCCAAACAAGTCATTTCTGTGAATGTCAATTGCTGACAGAATTCATACTATTATCGCTAAACTGCACTGCCCATCGCTATTATAGTTAATCACTCCAATTCAAGCGAGTGGCTTTTGACCCAAAATCATAAACTACTGTTAACAACACTATTTAGTTTAGTGGCCCTTAATAAGCCACATATCAAAACATAATTAATATAGTTAAGCTTAATGAAGTGTCCACGCTAATAATTTATCTCTAATAGCAATGGGCGGTGTACTAAGCATAACAAGTCTGGACCAAAGTAATTTCAGATGCAGATGTTTTAGGGCGTACAAAGAAAAAGTGTAGACTTGCCTCGTTTACAAATAAGAAGTATATGAACAATAAGTTTCATTGCAAGCCCTTTCTAGATTACACAGATTGGCGTGGATAACAGTACTCCGTCATCCATAATATTAAACCATTTGATACAGCGGTAAATGCACGTGTATGTATAAATACATATGTTTATCTACATGTATATATACGTGTGTGTGTGTGTGTGTATGTGTATATATATGTGTGTGGATACATATATACACACATACATATAAATATCATAGTTGTTCACGGCGTTTAGTGCGAACGATTTAATCGCGACGAATTATACGTAACAAACGCATTGAACCTTTTGAAAAAATCGTAAAAATCGTTAATGAATTTTCGTCCGTACTATTCCGTACATGTAAACAAAAATAAATTTCACATATACCGCAGTTTGTACCATTTTCGTACATTTTCCGTATCTTTTCGTAATAGTCCGTACATTTTTGGTACAATTCCGTACATTTCCGTAAAATTTCTGTTCAGTTTACCGGACAGAAAGTACTACGAAGTGCAACGTATCTTTTCGTCAAATTCCGTACATTTACCGTACAAAACCGTACAGCTATCGTAAAATACCGTACAGTTTCCGTGAATTAGCCGTTCAGTTTACCGGACAGAAAGTACATCGCGTTTTTTTCCGATTTATTCAAAAGTCACGAATTATACGTTTTAATCGGAAAAAGGAAAAAATCGCGCGATTTGAACAACTATGATAAATATATATATATATAACATACACATATAATACAAATATATATAATACACATATATAAGATGTAACATGTACATATATACCCATTTCGTCACCCATTACTTAGAAATTGACATTACAACGCCTAGAATAGAATGTTATGGCACCACAGAATTAACATTACGTACAAATAAGCCAAACAAGACAGATAAGCCAAATAAGACAAATAAGACCCACATGGTAAATACATTTTTTATTCGTTAAAAGTGCCCCTTCCCCTTTTTTTTATGCGTTAATAGTTCCCCTTCCCTCCTCTCCCCCTCCCCCCTCTCTCTCTGCCCCCCTTGTTACAATACCTGTTTTATTAGCCCATTCTTTCGAGGTCCTCTCCATACAACCGCCTCGTCCGGATCCGGTAACATAAACCCTATTGACATCACTCCAAGATTGTCCTCCACATAAACCGGAGACCAACCGAGAGAACTTTGGTGAATTTCCTCTCCCTCCAGTCCCAACATTTTGGGGATACTCGGACCACAAATATCGATGTCCAATAAACCAACCTGTTTAGAGAATATGGAACGTTGCTGTTTTCGTTTGTTTAGAGAATATAAAATATTATTATTGTTCGTTTTGCGAATATAAAATATTAAACTACATTGTTTTATTTTTGTTTCTTTTTGAAGTGGCTCATGAGAAGCACGAGAGGGTAAACAAGGGTTTTGGATGAGGGGGGAACTGTTGGATGTTGATGTTTAAGGTGAAAAATAGGTAAATAAATAAAGGACAAAAAAATGAGAGATGGAAGGAGTTAGAAGGAAGAGAGGGAGGGAGAGGGAGGTAGAGTGAGAGAGATTAATCCATGCCTGTTTGTCTTGAGATGCCAGAGCGAATGATAGTTGTGCAGAAAATGTACTTTTTCCTACTCCTCCTTTTCCTGATAAAATTAATACTTTATGTTTTACGGATTTCATACGGTCCTCCACTGTTGCAATATCTGTAAAAAAAAACAGAAAAAAGGAAGCTGCGTTTACTCTTTAAGCTTGAAAAGCTTGTTGAGAATCCTTTTTTGTTTAAGTTTTGTTTGTGCTTCAATTACTTACACTTTTACACTCTTTTCCAATTTTCAGTATTTCCTTCTTATTCAACTTCTCACTCTTACTTCTTTAATTCATGTTCATTTACAACAACTCACAAGGACTACAATCCTAGAAAAAAAGGATATGTATTGCGATATTCTTTAGGTTTTCTTCACCTTTTACTTTTACTTATTTGTTTGCTGAAGCTCCCTCCCCAAACACGCAATTCATTTTTCACTCTGTTTTATTTTTCTTCCTTATATCCTTTTTCCTTTTTGCTTTCATTTTCATTACTTTCTTGTTTGAATCGTATTTTTCGCCACCTTTATTTTAAAATGAATCTAGTCATGATAACGTCAAAAAGACCCCTCACCACCATTAGTGTGGCTTTTGTTAACAATTTCATAATTATATTCCCTATGTTGATCCACATTAACGACAGTGAGCTCCCCATATCAGATGTATTTTACAATTAACTTCATTTTGTCCATAAAAGTATGGACCACTACACCGCACATCATTATTAGTGTTAATAACGCTAATTCTGTCGCGAATATTTTTGGCCAAAAATCACAAAATAGAGTTAACAACATTATTTAAGGAAGTGGACCAAAATCCGGCACGTCACCTTGCACTAAATTAGTATTATTAATTCTAATTTCGCGCGGTGTAGTAGAGTGTGCGAATTAAGTGGCTCACTGTAAATAGAGTGAATTTTCTAAAACTTAATTGTTTGCATAGTCAGAATGGTCATCCACAAAACTTCGAGTAACTCGTGGTTTGTACCAGGTATGACTTCTTTATTTCAACAAAAGTAATAGAAAATGGTGTGGTCAAGACTAATTATGGCGGAAAATACGCAGGTATTAGATCTCAAAAAATTATTTAGTCAGTAGAATGCGAAACGCTATTAGCGTTAATAACACTAATTTGGTCCCGGTAATTTTTTGCTTTCTGATCACAAAATAGCTTTAATACTGAAAATGGTTTTTTTTTTTAGCGCTAAAACAATCCTCATACCAATTAGGGTTAAGAATCGCTCTTAGCATTTCTTAACACTAATACACGATTGATACCTGTGTTTTTCATTAAGTTCAAAGTTAATTCTAACTTAAACTTGGGATGGAACACGTAATTACAAGTACAAGTGCTTGGGGCATTCAATTATGAAAACTTATATACATGAACAAATTTTATTGTGTACACAGAATTACAAAGAAAAAAAATAATCATAATAGGCAAAAAAGTCGTTGACTTGTCATTAAACAATTCAATGTTGTACAATGCACCTTTCGGCTCATTAATTGCTTGTGCTTTGAAGTCTTTGAAGTCTGCTGAAATTAAAAAAAGGCAAATAAAAAATCTCCTACACTGAAAAGAACATCTGTTCAAAACTTAGCATACAACATTTTTTTCTTTGTTCAGAATAAAGAAAAGCATTTGCTACAGCGCGAATCGTTATTAGTGTCAATAACTCTAATTTGGGTTCTTAAAATTTTGATTTTTTTTTTCAAATAGGATACATGATTTTTATTTTTCCTTGACGTTAATTAAGGTACCGTACAAAATAGCGTAAAGCCCGAAAGTATAATAAAACCTAAATAGTGTGGTGTACGGTCGATGTCAGACCGTACATAAATGTACCTTTTCAAGTGAAAATTTACAAAAAATGAATTAAATCAGACGCGCACGCATAGGAACGTGCGCTCAAAAAAACGGGATTAGTCTGACACGTAAATTAGTATGGCATGTACGGATATTTTAAATTCGCGACGGCGTACGATTTCTTACATTTTGTACGGATACATATATTAATGTATATAATCGTACGGCGAATATTCCATTTTTGCTGTTCCCAAATTAGCATTAACGCCGAAATTAGAATACACCTTTTTTTTGAAAAATTTCAAATTCTTAATTAGCATCAAGTACGGTAAATTTTCTTCAACACTATTTAAACTTTGACACTAATAACGATTCGCGGTGTAGTTGTTCGAATCACCGACAAAATTAAATAAATCTTGAATAATGATTTCCAATACTTGGTTGTCATGGCATATTATTTGTAATATGATTTGGAAAATGTTTATGCAATCCAAGGACTTAAATAGTCCTAACAGCTACACCATGAATTGCTATTAGGAAAAAAAATTTATTAACGAGGCGTTTATTTTTGTGTTAATAATTCTCATTTAGGTCCAAACCACGTGAAAGATTTTCAACCATTTACAAAATCAGCGTTGAGAAAAATGATTATTACTATTAAAGCTATTTTATATTCAGGAAACAAAAATACCGGCAGCAAATTAGCGTTACTGACGTTAACAGCAATTCACAGTGTATTTAATAAGAGAAAATTTTACGAAAAAAGTTTCTAACCTGGGTCAGGTCCCTTAGGAGCAGTCGCACAAATTTGCTGATTGGGACAGCCCTGACAAGCGTCAGCTTTGCCAGCTGTCTCAGCTTGGGTTCCAGGACAATCTGTCAAAACAACACAGAGAAATCATGTTTGCAAAAAAATCATACATGTATGCATGCAATTGTTTATACGTGTATATATACATATATACCTATATATGCATATACATAGAGTGATAAATATATACATGTACATGTGTGTGTGTGTGTGTATTAATAAAGTGGCTCTGAATCACTCATTTTAAAGAAATAAAACCACTTGGGTTCCAGGACAATCTGTCAAACAAATCGCAGAAAGTAAACATTTTTTGTAAACATTAATACATGTGTAAAACATATGTGCGCGTGCATAAATATATATAGCTGTTGTCTTAAGCTACAGTTTTGACATCCCTATTAGAGGTGCTGACACGGATTCAAGTGCGCTTTTTTTATTTTCCTAATATCACAAATTAGTGTTGATATCAATATTTAGTTAAGTGGTCCATAATGAGCCATGTTGCAAAATGTAATTTATTGTAGTTAATATTAATAGTCATTGATATTATTTGATAATAATAATAAAAAAATAGTAATATTAATAATAAACAGTTAATACTAATAACTATTAGCATTAAAATCCGCTTTAATACTAATAACTCACTAACTCTAATAATGATAGGCAGTGTATGCTTTTTGCCTCTATGAAAAGTTAATAAATTATTTGATTTAATGGACAAGATGTCAATTACACCAATTTACTTAGGGTTGGATAAACCTGAATTAATGTCAAATAACAACAATTCAGGGTTACATGAATTGATGAAAATATGGAAGGCAAAAAAACAAAAAAACGGAAACTTACGCTCTGGAGCATTTTCAGGAACGTTTCCTTGTGCCTCTGACATTGCAAATTTTTTTCGACCTAAAATCCAAACCTGTAAGCAAATTTCTAATCCTGGAAAAAATTGGTCAATAAACTACAGCGTTTCTGCCGTTCTTAGTAAGAGAAACTCAAACCCTAAAAATTATTAAAGGAAATTACAGTACTACAGTACTATGTCGTCTCCAGTTACTAAAGCCGAAAACTGAACAGAATGTGCGAAACGTCATTGTTGAAATTCAATGCGAAAATTCAGTACGAAACATTATAATACACTAATACAGCCATTACACTACACCGCCAATCGTTATTAGCGTGTAAGTTTTGTTAGCGTATAAAAATAATTACCGTGGTGTACGCTATTTAAGAATTTGAAAATTTTGGAAAAAATCATACATTCTAATTGTTTGGTTATGGTAATTTGGATCTTTGAATAAAAAAATGTCGGTCGCAAACATGCTAATACTAATATAGGTTTTCGTACAAAATCTGACAAATCGTACACAAATCGTACATTCACACGGTCGAAACGCGGCTGTCGGACGAATATGTGCGAGCGGGATTTTTTACGACCTGGTTTTTTTTCCTTTTTAGAACGCACATTCTCATGCGTCCGCGGTTACTAAAACTAATTTATTGTACTTTTTAACTTAAAAGGTACATTTATGTACGGTCTGACACTGACCGTACACCACTCTATTTAAGAGACAACGTACTGAAAATAACCCTAAATAGAATAAAGAAAAAAATAGAATGAACTACACTAATGGAGAATAAAAAAAAAAAAAGCGGGACGGAATTAGCGTACACAACGCTAATAGCGATTGGCGGTGTACTGTACTGTACAGTACACCGCCAATCGCTATTAGCGTTGTGTACGCTAATTCCGTCCCGCTTTTTTTTTTTTTTATTCTCCATTAGCGTAGTTCATTCTATTTTTTTCTTTACTCTATTTAGGGTTAATTTTTTAGTACCGTACAAAATGGAAGTACGCCATCAGTTAATTAGTGTGGTGTACGGACAGAGTCAGACCATACAAAATTGTACCTTTTTAAGTGAAAAAGTATAATTAATGAGTTTTAGTAGCCGTGGACGCATGAGAATGTGCGCTCTAAAAAGGGGGTCTAATCGGGTTATCAAATGTCACGTTCGCACATATTCGTCCAGCAACCACGTTTCGACTGTGTGAACGTACGATTTGTGTACGATTTGAAAGATTTTGTACGAATAACTATATTAGTGTAAACATGTTTGCGACCGACATTTTTTTTTTTTAAAGATCCAAATTAGAATTATTAAACAATTAGAATGTATGTTTTTTTTCAAAATTTTCAAATTCTTAATTAGCGTAAACCACGGTAATTTTTCATGTACGCTAAAGAAACTTCTACGCTAATAGCGATTGGCGGTGTACAGTACACCGCGAATCGTAATTAGAGTAATGAAAAAATTAGAGTAAAAAAACGAAAAAAAACAATTAGAGTAATGAACTCTAATTTATGTGATAGAACTTTTTCACAGTCGAAGTTTACTCTAATTTATTTAAGTACTCTATATTGGGTTATGTCGGCAATAAATATCCGCGCTGAAATTGTGAACACTAAATTACGTGAACGTACAGAATCTGTCAGTCCGTATAGTTTTGACGTCATTATGACGCTAGTATTATTTGTCGCGCTGAATGTCAGTTAATGTTCACACTGACGACGATGCTGTCGACGGACGAGAGTTATGCGAACGGCTTTTTTTCGATGTGATTGATTTTTCGCACACATGTGAATGTGCACTGGAAGAAAGAGACGCAAACTCGTCGACAAAAATTACGTTCTCATATGTTCGTCCGTCGACCGTGTGAACAGCGCGACGGCGTACGAATTGTCAGATTTTGTACGGTTACACAGATTAATGTAGACATCGAAAGGGCGGGCATTTATTATTCAGGACAACCCAAATTACAGTTAGGGATTAATTAGTATATATATTTTTTTTCAAAAATAAAAAATTCCCGATTAGTGTTAATAACACTAAATTTTTTTTTACGCTATTTATTCCTTTACTCTAATAGCGATTGACGGTGTACTGTACAGTACACCGTGAATCGTTATTAGCCTTATGTACACTATATCGGCACCCCAAAATTTTGACATCGATACCCTAAATATAATAAATCACACTATTTCAGGACGTGGACCATAATCTGCCACGTCTCCTGACACTAAATTAGAATGAATGACGCTAATATTTTCTTTACACTAAAAATTTCTATACGCTAATAACGATTCAAGGTGTACTGTACACAGTGAGCTAAACAGAATCTCATTGGCGAATCAGAACTTGACTTTTCAATAACAAATTTTGTACGACCTGAGGCTGTCCGTACATCTGGTCGAACTCCACCTTAAACATTCCATAACAATTGCTCTAACAATCCTACGTACGTTTCTTCCAACAATTTTTTAACTTACGAATCATAATGTCACCTTTGGCCACGTCATTTTCGAATATCCATTTTGCTTTCCACTTTCCTTCAACCCTATCTAAAAAAACACTAACATTTCCCACAAAATTCGACGTTTTACAGGATTTAAAAGGGGAATATAGGGCTCCAAGTTGTGTTCTTTCATGGGGTCGTCCTCTACGAGACGGAAGGAAAGGCATGAGCCGATTTGTGAGCAATCCCTGTGCCCGATTCGTGTTGCAGCTCACACGTGTGAAAAACGAGCCTGAGAAGCGCCAGGTGGCAGTGAGAAGAGCGAGGAAACTTCCCAGAAGGCTGCAGATGGAGGTAGTGGAGGAGCTGCTGCACATGGGCGAGAGTCAGCTGGCTGGGGAGGTGAGAAGTAGACATTTGGGAAATGCAGGGAGTGACGTGACGGGAGCATAGGACTTTGGACGTTAGATATTAGACTTTGGAATTTGGACATTTGGACATTGGACATTGGACATTGGACATTAGACATTGGACATTGGAAATTGGATATTTGGACATTGGAAATTGGAAATTGGACATTGGACATTAGACATTGGACATTGAACATTGGACATTGGACATTGGAAATTCGACATTGGGCATTGGACATTGGACATTAGACATTGGACATTGGACGTTAAACATTGGAAAATTAGACATGGGAGATGACATTGAAAATTGGAAAGTGGACAGTGGACATTTGACATTGTGTTTTGGACATAAGAAATTGGAAAACGAGACATTGAACTTCAGGCAGTGGAAACCGGAGAGTGGACATTGGACATTGGAGAGAGGCCATTGGACATTGGACTTGAACATTGGACATGGGAAATTGGGACATTGGACATGGACATTGGAAAGCGGATATTGGAGATTGGAGATTAAACATTGGACATTGGAAATTGGGACTTGCGTGCCGGAAAAATTGCCTTTGTTATTTCTGCATCATGCTTTAAACCATGAGAGGAGTGCAAGACGGACCATGAGGCGACATTAGACTTACCGACCTTTCTCGTCATTTTTTTTTTATTTCCTTCAAAGTATCTTTGATCATTTTTTATACCTTAATTATGTATTAAAATTCTAAAGACTATAGAGATTCACTTGTTTTAATTAACAGATACTGGACTTGGAATAGGATATGAAAATTTTCCATATTATGAATTTTCATTCTTGGTTTTCCTCTGGCTCAAGACCGTGCTGTTCCTTTCAACCTTTTTGTCTTCTTTCCTAAACATCAAAATCTATTTGGTGTCGTGATCACTCGAGAGTTTTTTCTTGCCATGTTAGCCCGAATAACGCAATGATGAGTAAAGGATAAAGATCTTTTGTTCCAATTACAATTTTTCCAGACAAACTTTTGTATGGGACTTGAAAATCATTTACTTTTCCAAATTTATCTACATTTTGCCTGCGATTTTTATATAATCACAAAACAAATATACAGTTCAAATTCCTCTCTCTCTTATATCTCTTTTTCCTTTCTCCTTCTCACTTTTCACTTTTCACTTTGTTTTTCTTTTTTTTTAATTGTTGATATTCCCCAATTTATGTTGAAATTTCCGTTGGTCTTTCTGTTTCGCAGGTATACCTCTCCCTTCAAAAAAATTGGTCCGTTTCTCCCCCTTTCCATGTCCTCGCTCGACTCGTTTCCGTTTTAGAAGAGAGTGAAGACTGCGAGCTGGCGAATCTTGTCGTCAGCCAGCTGGCAACCCAGAATAAGACAACACAGGGACAAGACAAAATATTCTTTGAACTCGAAGCCATGGAGGCTCTTATAAAGGCCTACAGTGGCATTGGCCAATGGGAGAAGGCCGAGAAACTGTTCTTTGAGTTAAATAAGGAAGTTCTTGAGAGGAGAGAAAGGAGAGGGAGAGATAACGAGGGAGAAAACGAGGGAAAAAATGGGGAAGTCGTTCCAAAAGGGGACAAGTTAATTAATTTTCAGCAAATCGAGATGGATCCATGTTTGCAAAATGGTTTAAAAGGGGTAAAGGAAGAAAAAAGAGAGGAGGAGGAGGAAATGGAGCTAGTGGAACGTTCGTGCGGTCGACTCGGAGTGGCTTATAGAAAGGCCAACAGACCAGACAAAATAGCTGACCTAATCGCTGAGGTCAACGATCAAAAATTGTCCTCTATCGTTGAACTTTATTGTAATTTACTGCGAATATATGCGAATTCTGGGCAACTGAAAAGATTTGAACAAGTATTAAAGGAAATCGAAGGGAACAAAGTGGGTATAAATTCTGAATCACAACTTCAAAATGAGATTCTTAGGGGATATTTGAGTTTGCGAGAGTACGACAAAGGCATACAAACATTTGACAGGATTTTGTCGGTAGAAACGGAGTTAAGTTTGGATACTATTAATACAATTGTAAATAGTTTAGGGGGGGGTTATTTGTTCGAAGAGGGTACAAAGGGAGTAAGTGCCTTATCCGAGAATCAAGATGTGGCAAAATCTCATTGGGCGACAAGTTTTCATAGGCTAAAAACGAAAGCAAGAGGGAGATGTGGTGGAAAGGGAGAGATATTGTTTAGCATGTTAAATCAAAGTATTCTGTCTCGCTGTACCACCTGGCAAAACTCTAAGTGGTCTATTGACCTTCACGGGTTACACTTATTTTCGGCTCGTCTTTTTGTGCTAATGTGGCTATCGGAGATTTGGATAAGGTTGTTGGACGGTTGCCACGTGGCAACTAGTGTGACAATCGTCACGGGTTGGGGTAGGCATAGCTCGAAGCAAGGAGAGAGTCTGATTCACCGAATGGTAAAAGAAATGTTAGAGAAATTTGAATCGCCTTTTAAAGTAGGGAAGGGGAATAAAGGGGTTTTAGA
Source organism: Zygnema cylindricum (assembly GCA_037447655.1). Lineage (NCBI taxonomy): Eukaryota > Viridiplantae > Streptophyta > Zygnematophyceae > Zygnematales > Zygnemataceae > Zygnema > Zygnema cylindricum. Next base: position 686,765 of record JBBHKE010002973.1, on the reverse strand, counting down.
GAGCAAAGGTGAGAATGTTAGAATTTGGATTTTGGAGAGCACCAAAGAGGTTGATCAAGAGGTTTTACAAGAATTAAGGTGAATGTTAAGAATTTAAAAAAATTTATGACTCTTTTGAATAGTGCGGTTTTTATTTTCTTTTATTGTTAATTTAGACGAAGGCATTGTTATTGTAGTCAGAATATTTCATGTACAAGGTTTCGGTGCTCATTCTTCAAGTCATATAAAACAAATCTTAAGAAACAAATTAATCAAATTATGTTTAGGATAAAACACGAGTGTGTGGAAATGCCCTTGGTGGAGGATTTTCTTTTCAAATTTAAGAGAGATGGAGAGAGAGAGAGAGAGA
>JBBHKE010002973.1:660539-684953 GCA_037447655.1 Zygnema cylindricum | reverse complement strand
GGACGGGAAAGGCAAAAGAAGTGGGAGGGAAGGAGGAGGGAGAATGGAGAAGAAGGATAAAAAGAGAAGGAGGCAAAAAAGGAAAAGAGGGGGAAAACAAGTTTGTTTTATCTCCATCCCCATCCTCCAGTCCCTATTTTTCTATCCTTCTTCCCCTCCCTCACCTCTCTCCTCTCTCATTTCTCCATGTACACCTCTTGTCCACTCTCCTCTACACCTATCTCACATCTCTCGTTTTTTTATCACCTCTCCCCTCTCTCCTCTGTCTTTTCAATTCTCTCTCTTTTTGCACCTCTATCCCCCCGTTGCTTTTACGTAGAAGTACGTCGATTTATATGTTTTTTTGTGTAAGAGTGTATCATATTTGTGTGTACATAATGTCAAATTTAGTGCACGTATTCATAAAATGCGCATGTGGTATTTTGTAAGCACTCAGTGTGTTTTTAGTACCTTCAAATACAAGTAGATAATTTTGTGAATGTAATTGTTGTGCATGTAGAAGACTAGGTTTTACATGAAGAGAGAGATGAGAAAGCCAATTTTACAAAAGAAGAAATGGGGAGAAGAGAGAGGGAGAGAGGGGGAGAGGGGGAGAGGGAGGAGGGGAAGAGAGGGGAAGAGGGGGAGAGAGTGAGAGAGGGAGAGGGGGGGGAGGGGAGGGAGAGAGAGAGGGAAAGGGAGAGGGAGAGGAAAGAATAGGGAGTTGGAATGGGATGTGGAATGGACACATGGCCCTAATAAGAGTACACGCAGGAAAACATTTAACGGAATGAAGAAAGAAGGAAGGAATGAGATTAACGTATAAGCACAGAACATGGTGACGTCTTATAGGATGCCGAGGGGATGGACAAAGAGGATAGAATGGAAGGAATGGTGAAAGTGCACATAAATAACGGCGACTTTAGGGGGGTATTGTACATATGTACTTCAGTCTTCTCATTGGTAGGGCGTTTTAGTAAATGGCGGTTGTAATTCGGTTTTTGTAACTTAGACATTTTTTGGCACCCTCTCTCCAAGAGAGCATCTGTGTAAAGAGGCTGCCTTTGAACAACCATAACTAACTGCTCAGATGAAAAAATTCAACGATTCTTTTTGTGTCAGGCTCAGAGGAGTCTTGTCTTCACAGGGGTGAAGGAGTTAAGATCTTTTGCTTGCCAGGGTGATAACTCTTGGGTTGAATTCCTTGATCTCATTGGGTTATTCTAAAAGTAGTTGTCAAGTTATGCACTCTGCCCAAACAATGGAGCCCACAGAATTTCAAGTATATTAGGAGGCTAGCCGACCATAGATTGAAAAGGCATGGTACAACGTATTAGGGTGAAGTTCCATCGAACAAAAACTGATGTTGGTTACAAAAGTCACGACCTATCCGTACCACAATGTACCATTTATTTGGTTTTTATCCACGAACGACATTACAGAGAATCGTGGCTATGCTCATTCATCATGCAAAAAAATGAGAACCTAAAAAAACGAGGTAGTCTTTAACAACGTGTTTGCAAAGAGTACAAAATTTGTGTTGTACGATGACCAGGTGCGCACAAACATGGTACGCAAATGAAGATCTCAAGTTAAAGTTGGTCAGTGCGAAAAATATTTGACGAATTTTAATATCTAATCTTAGCTTACGTGGTACCACTCAGTTTAGAACACGTGGTTTACAAGCTCTATGCAATAGAAAATCGTTCAAAATGTAGCATCCTGTAATGTTGGCCGTACATTTACAAAAATTCTTGATGGAACATATGCTTCATATGTACAAATAGGCGCAGTCCCCGAAGAATTGTGGCGTAGTTTGTTTGTTTTACAGATTTTGTGCGTATAATACGGGGGGAAATCCATAATTTTCTTTTTAGGCTTTTAAACAACCTTTCTTGTGCTTTTAGTCCTTTAGGATTTGGGTCTTTACCTTTGTTGGTAATCAATTCTTTTTAGTGCCAATCATGTTTTGTACTTTGATGGTCTCAAAAAAATAATAAGAAAAGAGAAAAAATCCGGAACTTTTGATCTATGAAACCAACTATTTTAAGGTGAAATCAGCAAACCATTGTAACCGCAACTTAGAAAATGAAAAAAACATGAGCAAGAGCGGGTTGCCAAATGAATAGACTTCAACTGGAAAATAGAAATAAAAGTGTGAAGCGCACGAACGCGTACAACTAGAACATAGAAACGGTAGAGTTTAGTGCACAAGCGACTGCAATGGGCCTATATATACAACGAAGTCCATAACCCCAAAGGCAACTGTAGCATAGAATTACACGGTTGAGAACAAGCCGCCCTTTTGCTGCACTTTTTCGTTTATATGTTCAATGTTCAACGTTTGCTGACTTCAACAAAAAGAGTCGTCTAGATCATTGTCGGTGGTGAGGTAAATAGTTTGATTTTTAAAAAATCCATGTTGTTTCTGTCAATTCATACCAAAGTACACCCTGAATCGCTATTAGCGTACATGACGCTAATTGGGGTACCCCTTTTTTTGGGGCAAATTCTCAAATAGAATAAAGTACGCTAAATGTTTTTGCACGTTATTTGAGGTACCCCGCTCAATGCGGTTCATAACTGTAATTTAGTGCCCTTTTAAATAGTATTCCAATCGTTTTCCGGAAATTTCTAAGGGTATGTCCCCATGTAATTGTAACTTAGCGAACTTACTTTGTATTTTAGCGCGGATCCGCCGGACCCGGTTTTCAAGTGTCCCTATGTCTGTAAGGACGAAATCGTAACTTACGCTTGTGACGATTGTATACGTCGACAATACCTGTGATGGTTGTCAACGTCTACAATCTATGGTCGCACGTTATTTTTTGGAACTGCTTGTGATGTTGCATGTCTTACCGTGACATTGTAGACGTAGCGCCTTCCAGCCTGTGCCGTTTCACGGTTGAAGACGCGGCACGATGCCTTTGCGTCTCCTATCCGGTCGACGTGAAATGGCGTCGGAACTTGAAGACCCCCACAAAAAAGAAATATGTACTGGACGAAAACGAACAAAACCAAACAAATTGTGTACTTTTCTTCGTCGTATTCGGACGCAAACGGACAAAACATAGCGAATTCTGTACTTTTCTTTGTCCTTGGAAATCGTATGAAAATTTTCGAAAATTACGGCACGTGTGAATATATGTTCCTATTTGTTTATCGAAAATACCTAGTTTTAAAACACATCGCGCATGTGTTTTGAACGTAAGGTTGAAGATGACGTTTTTTGTCGTAGTTGGGTCGAAAAACACAAGATGACAAATTTTCATACATTCTAAATTCGAGGATGACGCAAATTGTACTCTACAAATTTGCGATTCCTTCGTACGGTTGCAACTTAGGCAGTACGGCGCTAAGTTTTACAAGAAAACGACAGAAATAAACCCTTATTTATGCACATGGGGACATACCCTAAGTTGTGAACTACAACAGCGAATCGTTATTAGCGTCAAGGTTTTTTTCGTCACTTAAAACATCTTTTTCCCGTTCACACTTGTCGAATTTTCAATTTAAGACCGCCAATCGGAAGCTGAGAATGTTACCTTTCAATCGCAACCGTCAGATCCACAATCTGATAAGTGTGTACCGAGAAAAGATGTTTTAAGTGGGGAAAAAACCTTGACGCTAATATCGATTCGCGGTGTACTGTACTGTATGTGTCCTATGTGAACTGGTAGCGTGGTATACGACGTTCTCCATGTCGTCACTAGAACAATTTGCAAATCATGCATACGTCCCGCAACTCCACATTTCCACCGCCCGCATTTCCGCTTCTTCGCTTTGGGGGTTTTAAGAGCGGTAGAGTACACCGTGAATCGCTTATAGTGTTCATGTTTTTTTAGCCACTTAAAACATCTTTTTAACGTGCACACGTGTCCGGTTTGTGATTGGAGACCACCAATCGGAAGTTGAGAATGACTTCATTTCAATCGGAACCGTCCGATTAATACATGTGCACCGGGAAAAGATGTTTTAATGGCAAAAAAAACATTTACACCACAAGCGATTCACGGTGTACTGTACTGTACTGCACCGACAAGTAGTACACCTTCAATTGAAAAAGCTCACTGTAAAACACGGTACGAACAGATAGAGGTGCGCGGCCAATCACGAGACAAAGTATGTAACGTGGCATCAAAACATTCGTTCCGAATAATTCGGGGACCATGTGAACTTTCACTCTGTCACTATCGTACTGCCGTACAAGCGCGCGCCGAAACGAAATCTCCGAAGCTCAAACTCAGTATTCTGACGACGTATACATCTATAAATTTATGAAACAATATGAACTAACAAAGCTTATTACAAGTTAAAAAACCAACTTTAAAAAAATTCAAAAAGAGTACTCGCTCATTTTCCTTTGAAAGCTGCAAGTTTTCTACTTCTCTTCAAAGAGACGAAAATTCTCGATTTTTTTGTACAATTATCAGCTTGATTATTACGAAATTTCGTCTGAGTGTTTACTTTCAACTAAAAAGTTTGAAACTACGTCAGCAACTGTGTAAATACACATAAAAAAAAAATGGGTTTTGGAGAAGCTCCTCCTCCCGCACGTGCTGTCGAAGTGGTGAGTTTAAAACCCCCTTTCTAGACCTCAAAATTATATATTGAGGAATGGACTGAAATCTAACAAAAATACTCGTAAATGTCTCTTAATTTTGAAATTTGGAAGCTGTGTTAGATTTTTTTTTTGCCTTGGTCATTTTGTTCGCGCTACATTGTCCTCATACGCCACAAATTTATAACTTTTTCTTATAATTTTCACCGGAACAATAGAAAATATGGTGAAGTCTCTTTCCATCTGTGATGTTAGTCAAGCAATTTGTCTTATATGTGACCTAGGTAACGCCTAGAGTTGTGTGTCACATGGGAGTAAGATGGACATGATGGAAATTGGTGGTGGTCTCTTCTCTATCCGTGACTATGGTCACAGTCTGTCGTAATTTGAGACATTGAACAAATTTTTTGAAACCCCCATTGGTGATTGTTGTACCACGAGTGACACCATGTCACAGATTTCATGTTAATGTGTGACATACTGTCATGCCGGACATTAGTGGTTCTAGATGTCATGTGTGACATTGGCACGGATGTCATGTGTGACAGATGTCATGTGTGACATTGGTAGATATTGTTATGGTTCGCTGTGGAAAGGACCAGTTGTGTTACGTTTTGCGTCCTGTTTTAGTTACAGTTTCGGTCCTCGTTTGTTGTTTGGTTTCAGTTGGCGTCTTGTGTGTTTTGTGTTTCGTCCGTTGCGTATTGTCCGGTACGGTATTTGATGTTATTTAGTGCGACATACTTATTGTCCGGTACGGTATTTGATGCTATTTAGTGCGACGTACTTATTGTCCGGTACGGTATTTGATGTTATTTAGTGCGACGTACTTATTGTCCGGTACGGTACACCGCCAATCGTTATTAGCGTTGTGTACGCTAATTCCGTCCCGCTTTTTTTTTTTTTTATTCTCCATTAGTGTAGTTCATTCTATTTTTTTCTTTATTCATTTAGGGTTATTTTCAGTACGTTGTCTCTTAAATAGAGTGGTGTATGGTCAGTGTCAGACCGTACATAAATGTACCTTTTTAAATTAAAAAGTACAATAAATTAGTTTTAGTAACCGCGGACGCATGAGAATGTGCGTTCTAAAAAGGAAAAAAAATCAGGTCGTAAAAAATCCCGCTCGCACATATTCGTCCGTCAGCCGCGTTTCGACCGTGTGAATGTACGATTTGTGTACGATTTGTCAGATTTTGTACGAAGACCTATATTAGTGTAAGCATGTTTGCGACCGACATTTTTTTTTTCAAAGATCCAAATTACCATAACCAAACAATTAGAATGTATGATTTTTTCCAAAATTTTCAAATTCTTAAATAGCGTACACCACGGTAATTATTTTTATACGCTAAAAAAACTTACACGCTAATAACGATTGGCGGTGTATTTGATGTTATTCAGTGCGACGTACTTATTGTCCAGTACGGTATTTGATGTTATTTAGTGCGACGTACTTGTAACGTTCGGTTCAGTTCGCGCCATTCAGTTTCGGCGCACACTGTTTGATTAGGCGCGTGACAATAGTAGCGATTGTTTTTCATGTGTGACACTCGTCACCTATTTTGAAGTCGTGGCGGATTTCATCTGTGACATTGGTGACGTTTTTGGCGATGGTGTGTTTTGTGTTCACAGAATTCTGGGCTTCCAGCGAAGACGACAGTGGTAAGGATACCTATATCCCTAATTCACGCATTTTTTGCAATATCATTGAATAGAAACAAATACTTTAAAAGCACTTCATTTAAAATAATCATAAGAGTTTTTCTCTTCCGGTATTATTATCTCCATATTTTTCTTTGAAACTCTTAAATTATATTAATTGAATAGAGGGTCGATTGGACAATTGTCGTAATGCTTTCATTTTCCAGCTGTATTGCCACGTGTCTCTGTAACAAGTCTCTCCAACACCATGCGCTCAAACGAAGTTCCATGTGAATTCTTTTCCGTTGCGTTCCGTTCCGTTCCTTTTGCAGACAGAGTTCTGGGCCTTCATGCCGTGTGGAGGATGCGCGAAATCGGTGAAGGGCGCGTTAGAGAAAGTAAACGGTGAGGATTTTTTTTGTATATTTTTTGTATTTTTTGTAAATTTTTTGTTTTATTGCGTTCTTACAGTTAGTTTGTGTCGCATTTTTATTTACAACAGAAACATTGTTATGAATCTGAAAAAGGATCTATAGATGAAATTTATACTATTCACAGTAATAGATTGATTTGTTTGACATTAAGAAAGCCACGACTCGAAATCGTTGTCGCAAAGAAAATTGATTATTTACTTTTCACTCACAAATTTGAAATTTTCATCTCGAGTATTTCGGGTTACATTTCACAAATTAAAGACAATGTTGGGAGATAGAACAGTAGGATTTGACATAATTTTTGGACATTGATATTATTTTTGGACATTGATATAATTTTTGGACATTGATATTATTTTTGGACATTGATATTTCATTCCCCTTTCATGCGTAATTTCTCACTCTAGCATGTTGATTCGTCGAAAAATGTGCATTCTATGGAGTATATAGGAAATGGCGACCACTCGCTTTAAAACTAAAAACACAAACTCCTTTCATTTATGTTCTCTTTATTTGTTTTAATTTTGAACTAGGTGTTCACACTGTGACTATCATTCTGAAACACAAAATCGTGCGAGTTCTCGGAAATGCATCCGTGGAGGAGCTCACAGCCGCCCTCGCAGCCACAGGGAAGAAGTACAAATTGGTGGGACATGGATCACCTGAAGGTGCTCTCTCTCTCTCTCTCTCCCCCCCCCCTACCTCCATTCCACTCTCTCCCTCTATCTACCTCTCTTCCTCCATCTCCGCCTCCCTCTCCTCCCTTTCCGCCTCCCTCTTCCTCTCCCTCTCCTTCTCCCTCACACTCTCCCCCTTCCATCCTTCATCTCCCTTTGATTCTCTTCCCACCTCTTGCATCCTCCTCGCTTTCCCAACTCTCTCCCCCCCCTTCCCCCTCTCCAGACCTCTCCCTGCCCTCTGCCGTGGTGGAATTCTCCTCCCCCTCCCTCTTTGGCGTGGTTCGCTTCTGCCAGCTGGGCTGTCAGCTGGCGCAAGTGGACGCCTCCTTCGGCGGTCTGCTAGCTAGCGCCACCGCATGGGCTGTGCACACCTATGGTGACGTCACACAGGGGGCCGCCAGTACGGGCGAGCTCTACGATCAGGTCAGCAGCCAGAACCTTGCGCCAATTTCTTAAGAATTTGTACAATTTTTTTTCAAATTTTAAGTAGATTTTCGAAGGTTATGACCACATTCTACTGATGTTATACCAAGTTATGCGGTGGTTTGGAACAAAGTGTACTCAAACATTGCAAGTTCATTCAGAATTTACTGTATTTAAAATAATCGAAGAGTTATTTTCAAGTTGACTGTTCCTAATTAGACATGCTTTTGGTCAAGTAATTTTTTTTACGTACATTTGTTCTTTGGCATCACTATGGAAAACGCAAATTAATTAGGAACTATTTCTAAACCACGCTTTTCTATGCTCTCTCTCTCACTCCCTCTCCCTCTCCCTCTCTCTCTCCCTCTCTATTTTTTGCAGCCGGGCGTCGACATGAAACTCGCGGATTTGGTTGCAGACGAGTCGGGAAATGCAACATTTTGTAGCGTTGTGAAGGGATTGAAAGTTTCGGATCTTGTGGGACGGTCCGTAGTTGTCCGTAACGGACATGGAAATGGTTTCGCTTCCGTTATTGCGTTGAGTGGAGGGGGAGATGTTAAGAGCTTGTGTGCGTGTGACGGGACAACCATATGGAAGGCGGGAGGAACTTGCGGAATGGCCGGAAAGTAAGGGGGAAGTTGAATTCTCAAGTTTTCGTGAAATAACAAAATCATTGTGAATATTTTTTCCCATAGAGGTGTAAATAATTGTAGTTTTTTTTTTTTTTTTTTTTTTTTGGGGATGTGACTTTTTCAAAGATTGGATTATGTATTGTGACAAAAAGGAGGCCGCCATGAGCTGATAATATTTTTTTCTTTAAATCATGTACAAACATAGTTTTAAAAGTCAATTGAGAAGTACTTTTTTTTTTTTTTCAGTTTACAGAGATTTTTTGGAGAAGGGCTTCGTACATGATTCCAAATTTTAGTTTATTGACCCCATTCGAACAGATTTGTTTTATAAATATAACCAATTTTCAAGTTCTTTTCCATGGTATTAATCTTTCGTTATTTTATTCTCTAGTATTTGAAAATATTTATAAAAGCATCAATTCGTAAACATGTCTCTTGGTGAAGTTCTATAATCCTTGTTTCCTACTGCGGTTTTATTCATTTTTTACCCTCTCATTTGCGCACTCTTTTGTTTTTAACGGAGTTTTCTCCCCAGCTGTGGGTTTATTTTACTTGTTAAAATATTGGTGTGGAACATACTACGTTTTTAAACTTCTTGTCCTGCACTTCAAAGGAAAAACCGTTTTTGTTAATTATGCGACGAGATACAAGGCAGTGACTGGTTAGTCCCCAACCAGTCACTTTTTTTTTTTAAAATCTAAACCACATTAGCTGTTGTAGCTCTCTAAAACACAAACCTTTAAAATGGACACAGATAGCCAGAAGTAGTAGAATTGAAAATAAAGTCCTAGAACAATAACAATTGTCACAATAATGTGATTGCATAGTCAACAATTGAGCATTCAAAATTCAAACCACGCTGGACACTGTAGCGTGACAAGAGTCCCATGAAAATATTTTGTGCGTTGACTTTTGGAATATGGAAATGAACAGACTCTTTAGTCTTTACTAAACACCACTTAATATATATTAATAAGAAGTATAACAAGCCTTATTAAAAAGTGGCATGGACACCATTTTAGTACATGAAGACTTTAGGGAGAAAAGAGAAATAAACACACCAAAATCCTATTGAAGGAGGTTTCCGAGTATTGACCACAATGTTAAACATTGTGATTTTTTTTAGTTAATACGCCTATTTTACGCCCCGTGTGCATACAATATAGCGAATCATGTGGAACTTTTGGTCTATGGTCGACTAGCCCCGCAATGCAATAAAATGTCGGTCGGCATTGAGGTTCACGTTTGGTTTTGAACAGTTTAGGTGTTCCATTTTTTATTTGCTGTTAATTTATGCCAGGTTTTTACAAATTACGGACTTTATATCACTTGGTAAAGTAAACTATTGGGGCATGTAAAATTGAGGAGTTTCCAAAATACGAATATATTTTAACGAAGGGAATTGATCATCGTAGTCACTATTTGGGTTGCGCGCAGTCACGTACGTCACCTTGTCAAAGATTGTACATTTTAAGTACACATTGGTACAAGTGAAGTACAGCAAGTTAATACAGTACACCGCCAATCGCTATTAGAGTTGTGTACGCTAATTCCGTCCCGCTTTTTTTTTTTTTTTATTCTCCATTAGTGTAGTTCATTCTATTTTTTTCTTTATTCTATTTAGGGTTATTTTCAGTACGTTGTCTCTTAAATAGAGTGGTGTATGGTCAGTGTCAGACCGTACATAAATGTACCTTTTTAAATTAAAAAGTACAATAAATTAGTTTTAGTAACCGCGGACGCATGAGAATGTGCGTTCTAAAAAGGAAAAAAAATCAGGTCGTAAAAAATCCCGCTCGCACATATTCGTCCGTCAGCCGCGTTTCGACCGTGTGAATGTACGATTTGTGTACGATTTGTCAGATTTTGTACGAAGACCTATATTAGGTGTAAGCATGTTTGCGACCGACATTTTTAAGTTTTTTCAATTTTTGTGCGCAGAGTTACAAAAAAAAACTCCACTGCACGTTTCTATCTTGTGCTTACTGTTTTCCGTGCGCTAATTTCCGTACAAGGGCCGTCTCTCTCAACCACACGTGTCTTCACACATACGGCGTAGGAAAAACATTGGGCACCCGTCGGCAAAGTGGGAAGACGAAAAACGAAACCGCATTTTTGTGCGACAGCTAAAGGTATTTTAGAGTTTCGACACGTCGACAATGTAACATACGGACATTACGAAGTCACAAAAATTGTACAGCGTGCGGAGAGACGCCTCAAATTGAAGCCGAGTGGAAGTTTCGCCTCATTTTGTGTACCACTTCATCTGTCACACTGTTTTATACACGTCTACGTAAGTCACTTTTTCAAGTAACAAGTTATTTGCGTTTTCATCCGAATGCTCTGAAAGCTGTACGGAGAATCTTCGCTAAAAAACAAAGTAGCAAAACTAAGTTTTGGTTACGTGCGAGTACCCTAACATGTACTAAATAGGACGTCATGGAATGACGTATCCAAACGTACGGTAAAAATCTGTGCCCATCTCAGGGTAAACTCTGGCCGTCCGATCACCAGTTAGAGAATCACCAATCCCTTGTCCTGCATGAGTCTACAGAGTATCAGCAGCAACTAAGATACTCGATGCCACATTCGATGGAAGGTACTCTGGCCGTCCGATCATGAGAAAGGCGTCACCATGATAGAGCATATGGTGAATTTGGTAGCCGCATTTCATGGAAAATACTCTGGCCTTCCAATTACCATTAGAAGAGTCATTAATGGCACATGTCGCAACCATAGGCGTGAACATACTATGCGTGGACGTACCACAGCCTGGTCGTACAATAAAGTACGATTGTGAAAGAATCCTCCTCATTTCAGGAAGATATTGTGGCCGTTCGATCAGGAACGTTTTCCGAACTAAACATGCTTAATTACTGACACCACCGAAGTTTTGAATAGCCAGCAAATAGGAACCGAGAAGAGTAGAATCGTTATGCAGAATCTTGATATTCTAGTCTGTAGCGGTTATCAACTCATCAATTTATTACGGCGCTCCTAGGCAGACAGAATTTACAGTAGTAATGCTGCGTATCAAATTGAAACTGTCAGTTTTCTGTTTCCGGAACCGACAAAGGTCACAGTTTTAATCGTACGTACTTCCAGTTCGACTAGAACTGGCGATATTCAGAGTACAAGGTTTGAATCACTTTTATTTTTTAGGCCAGTTAAGGGTTCATAAGACCCCTCCTAATTTAGGGCACAACGGACAAAACTTACTCAGAAGTGACAAAATAAGCCGCGCTTGAAGGTTGAAAGTTTAAAACCAGATGAAAAGCGCAAGGGCACGTTCTTATGTGATAATGTAAGGGTTTTTTTCTGTCGTTCTCCTCCAAAACTTAGCCCGCAACAAAAAATTGCAGCCGTACCAAAAAAAATGAAATTACCACAGTACAATTTGAGTCACCTTGAAACTCTAAATGTACTGCAATTCTTCATCTAGCGCGTTTCAACCCACTTTCTCGTCTAACACGTTTCGACCCACTTTTGCGTCCCTCCGCCACATCTTCAAACTTTTACGAAAATCACTCCGCGAGGTGATTTTCATTAAAGTTTGAAGATGCGAACAAAAAGGCAGAAGTTGTTATTGAATGAGAGGCCATGAAAAGCCGAAAAGACTAATATGACAAAATATCAAAGATAGGCCGAAAGAGTAGAAAAGGCCAAGATATGACAAAATATCAAAGATACGTCGAAAGAGAAGACAGGAAAGGAGTAACGAAAAACAAGGGATCAACTGAGAGGCTTGTCGTTTGAGTGTCTTTTTGATTAAGTAACTTAAATAACGACACAAGGGATTCTTATAGTAAGACAAAGGAAAGGGTAGCCGAAAAGGCTCTAAAAGATACATCTAATCTAAAGCGTAACTTAGGAAGGTACGACTAGTTTCGGTAAAAGGAATCTAAGTCAAAAAGATTTGTACGCAAGAATCATCAATTCTAATAAATGTATTTACATTCCATTACTTTAAGTGTATTTCAACACCCCCCCTTGATTAAAACATGTTTAGTCACGAAGATCGACATCGTAAATGTGATGATGAAATAAGGGACGAGGAATAGCTTTAGTGAGAAAATCGGCAAGTTGAGAGTCGGAGGCACAATGAGAGAAAGAGACGGTGCCATCAAGAATTTTATCACGCGTAAAATGAAATTTAATGTCAATATGTTTTGTGCGTGTATGATGGATAGGATTTTTCATAAGAGCCAAAGATCCTCGGGAGTCACAAAAAATGGAGGTGGGAGAAGATGGAGGAAAAGAGAGATCGGAAAGAAGGCGTCGGAACCAAATAGCCGATTTAGTGGCGGTAGTGCAGGCCATATATTCCGCCTTCGTCGAGAAAAGAGCAACGGTGGTTTGTTTGCGGGATGACCAAGAGATGAGGCCACCACCTAAAGAAAAACATGCACCGGAAATAGAATGACGATCGTCGGGTTGATTTCCCCAATCCTCATCGAAAAATCCAATAATCGAAGTGTCCGGAGAAAAAGAAGAGGAGGAATGCAAGGGAGGAGATGTATGGGAAAAGGTGAGGTGAAGATGTTTTGTTCCTTGGAGGTATCGAAGGACACGTTTGGCGGCTTGAAGATGAGTTTGAGTGGCACAATGCGAGAATTGAGACAAAAGACAAACGGCGATACATATATCCAGCCGTGTACCAAGCATAACATACATCAATTTTCCTACAATCGACCGATAGAATGAGCTCATATCTCCTTGGGCATTCCCATCGGAGGACACTTTTGTGAGAGTGGTATTGGGATCAAGGGGAGTAGGTACCGAATTGCAATCGGACATATCAAAATGCTCAAGAAGATCAATAATGTAGTGCTCTTAACTCATTTGTAAAATGCGTGCTAACCTTTGATGTAAAATAGTGATGCCTAAGCAATAGTCAAAATCGCCTAAATCAGTCATATGCAGATAGGATGAGAGAATGCCTTTGACTTGATGAATAGAGGATTTACTAGGACCTACGAGAATTAAATCATCTACGTAAATAATAATGATGATTAACTGGTCACCTGTACCTCTAGTATAAATCCCATGATCTGCACTGATTTCTCTAAATCCTTCTTTAATTAATGTGGCGACAAGGGTTTGATGCCAAACTGTAGGTGCTTGTTTTAGACCATAAATTGAGTTACGTAAATGACAAACAAGAGTTTTGGTTCCAAGAACAACGTAACCACGTGGTTGTTCCATAAAAAATATCTTCTGCAAGACTACCATGAAGAAAAGCAATTTTGACGTCGAGTTGCTGTAATTCCCAATCATGAAGAGCTGCAAGGGACAAAATAGTACAGATGGAGTCAAACTTCGCAACAGGAGCAAAAGTCTCGCTGTTGTCAGCGCCTATTTTTTGTAAGTAGCCCTTAGCGACGAGCCGAGCTTTGTAACGATCGATCGTACCATCTGCCAACCGTTTAATTTTGAAGACCCACTTGGATCCTATTGCACGACGATTTGGTGGAAGGGTGCAAAGCGTAATGCGTTGTACTCTTGCGTAGCAGCAAGCCGCCACATGTCATCATCAGGTCGTTTCAACGCGACATTTAATGTGGGAGGATCTTTGACGTCGGCAAGGTTGGCGTAAGCAAGATTTTCGCGAATCTTCCATGCTGGTTGTGAAAAGCGCGTACTTTGTCGTACGACAAGTTATTCGGCAGGTGGCGTTAGCGGGGTAATTATGACCGAGTTACTAGTAGCACGTGCTTGCGACGTAACCTCCAAAGGACGTGCAAACAAATTTGTCGATGGAAAGACCGAAGCGTCACCAGCGACTGGAAAATTTGTCGCATCCAGGACCGTCGCGTCATCAGCGACAGATTGTACAATGACAGCAAAGGTTGTCACGTCCGGGACCGTCGCGTCATCAGCGACAAGCTGTATTAGGAGAGGTGAAACGTCGGAAATCGCGGAGCGTACTGGTGAAAATTTATCGCCGGAATTTGAGGAAGAGATAGTATCTGTGGAGGGAGAAAATATTGTAGAAATAGGAGAAATGTGGGGGTTTAAAGGGGGCGTATTTTGGGATGGGGTTAAAGTGGGCGTTAATAACGTGGTAATAGAATTAGAGGGTTCATTTTCGTAAGGAGGAAATAAACTAGGTAGAGGAGTGATGGGGAAATCGGGTAAAAGTGTATGTAAAAGGGGAGTTTCATTAAAAATAATGTCACGAGTGGTGACAATGCGGTGAGAAGAGGGGCACCAAATACGATATGCTTTAGAATTCGGGGAATATCCCACAAAAATTCCTCGCATAGCTAGAGGACCTAATTTCCCATTGGAAGGGGGAAGGATTTTGAAGTATGCTTCGCACCCAAAAATGCGAAAATGAGAGACATCGGGTTTTTTTCCATGCCAAGCTTCAAAAGGAGTTTTGTTAGAAAGAGAAGAGGTAGGAGAGTGATTACGAATATAAGAGGAAGTTAGTAAGGCTTCCGCCCAAAAATGAAAAGGTAAGGAGGCAAAATGGAGAAGAGAGCGAGACATGTCAATGAGGGTGCGATTGAGACGTTCGGCATCACCATTTTGTTGCGGAGAATGAGGAAAAGTTTTGTGATGAATAATACCACGTGTTAGTAAAAACTCGGAAAACTCATTGGAAACAAATTCCCCACCATTATCCGTTCGTATTGTTTTGATGCGAGACGACAAGTGATTTTCTACAAGTGCTTTAAAATGTTGGAAAGGGGTAAAAACCTTAGATTTATGACGCATAAAATAAACATGTGTAAAGCGAGAAAAATCATCAATAAAAGTAAGAAAATAAGATGTGCCACTAAGGCTTGGAATGGGTATAGGACCGCATACATCACTATGAATGAGATCAAGGGGAGCCAAAGAGTGAGAAGAGGAAGAAGGAAAAGGTAAACGAGGCATTTTTCCAAGAATACAACCATGACAAAAGTCAATCTTGATTTCATTAAAATTGTCGATGCCATTTACAAGCCCTTTTCAAAGGGAGGCTTGACTAGCACCATTAAGATGGTCGTATCAAAGATGCCATATCAAAAAAGAGGAAGAAGATGGAGAATGAGCTAAAGAAGCATGAGCAATATCATTAAAGAAATTTAAAAGATATAAATTGCCCATCCTAGTGCCAGTACCAATGAGATCCATTTTTTAGGAAAAAATTGAACGTTGAATTCAGTGATGACACCAAAACTCCCATGGCGCAAAGCTGAACTAGCCGAAAAAAGAATATTTTCGAGGTCAAGTACGAAATAAACTTTGTCCAAGATGATTCGACGAGAGGCGTGCGAACCGGAATTAATATGCACTTGTCCAACGAGATTGGAGGTTAGAATCATATTATTACCTAAATAAATGCGTAGAGGAATGGCTAGGGGAACCATATTAAGCATTATGTCACGCTGACAACACATGTGATGAGAAGCGCCTGAGTCAATTAGGCAATCAGAAGGATTACCTGATTGCGAAAAAGCGTACCCATAGTCCACAGAGGGAAGTGGGGGAGGTATATTTGGGATAGGTGCAATTGCAGATGACGCAGACCCAATATTTTGGGTGGACGTGGGAAAAACATCAGGTGAAACCTGCTGATTTGGAGGAGGATAGTAAAAAGGAGGACTTGTGTACCACAGTGGTGGTGGGCCGTACGACAAATTGAAGTCAACCGTCGCGTGCGCCACATGACTTGTTGGCGGTGGGTATGCGTGGGGAGACGACAAAGACCTCGGAATTGGATTTGGTGTAGAAAGTCCTCGTGGTCCCCCAACCGTACGGTCCTTTTCTCGTTTCCTAGCCAATGTAGGGCAAGCGTCGATGACGTGATCACGTTCGTTGCAGTATTTGCAAAATGGTTGAGATCCTGCAATCATTGGAAGTTTCTTGGGGGAAGAGACAATAAACGCTGAACCATCATTAGAAACGACAGGTTTGTTAAGATTTAAGCGCGTCTCTTCGTGTAATTAGAGATTAGTGAGATCTGACAAAGTGACAAAGGACGCATCAGTAGTGACTATACTTGCAAAAGAGTCAAACGAAAGAGGTAATCCACCCAAAATATTACTTATGAGATCCTCAGGAGTGACAGTGTAATTAATACATTTAAGTCGTCAAGCCAATGATTTAATTCGTTGAATAAAGATAAGCATGGACTTAGATTTATCTTTTTGAGCGCCGTTGAACTGTCAGATGATGTGGCCAAGTGTTACTTTCGTAGGCGCGACACAAAATCTGCCACGCCTCATGATAAGTTGTTGCTTCGCGAATCCGATTCGCAATTTGGCCATCCAAAGAAAGGACAAGATGAGACAGCGCGACATAATCTGTCTCTTTCCATGAAGCGACAGCTGCCTGAACGGTAGCAAAAGTGGCGTGAGAGGAGTCAGGAAGAACAGGCAACGTGAGAGCGTCATTAATGTGTCCCCAATTTTTTTCAAAAGAAAACAAATGCTGGATTTGGAACTTCCAGTCATAAAAATTGTCGCCTTGAAATTTAGGCACAAAGTTTGAGAGAGACGAAGGGCTAGGCCCATAACATATTGAATGAGAGGCCATGAAAAGGCCGAAAAGATTACTATGACGAAATATCAAAATAGGCCGAAAGTGAAAAAAAAAGCCAAGATAGAGAAGACAGGAAAGGAGTAACGACAAACAAAGAAACAAGTGAGAGGTTTGTCGTTTGAGTGTCTTTTGGATTAGTTAAATTTACATGACGACACAAGAGAGTCTTATAGTAAGACGAAATAAGGGGTAGCTGAAAAGGCTCTAAAAGGTACATATAATCTAGAGCGTAACTTAGGAAGGTACAACTAGTTACGGTAAAAGGAATCTAAGTTAAAAAAAATCCTGCGCAAGAATCATCAATTCTAATAAAGGTATGTACATCCCACTAAATAAAGTATAGAACGCTAAACCAAAGTACTAGACTTATAGCGTAGCAAATAGGACTATAAAAGTAGTGTAGAGAACAACAAGTAGTGTAGAATGCTTTAAGTATATTTCAACACACAAAAGACAAAGTGAGGTAATGGCAAACAAAGAAAACAAAGGAGAGGTTTGTCGTAAAAGTGTCTTTTAATTAATCGATGTACAAGAAGACATAATAAGAGTCTCATAGTGTTCCTAAAGAATAGGTCAGCAGGAAAGGCGCTTTAAGGTATATCTATTCCTAGGCGTAACAAGTGAAGATAAGACTAGCTACAATAAAAAAAAAAATCAAACAACAAGTGGTTCTATGATAAGATTAATCTACACTAAGAAAGGTATGTACAAACCACTTAAGAAGTACACAACGCTAAACTAAAGTACTAGAGTTGTATTGTAGCGTGTAGGACTAGAAGTAGGCAGTCATATTAGAGAAGAACTAGACAATGCTTTAAACTAGACAATGCCTTAATTGATTTCAAACACCCCCAAATTTAATGGTTGACCTTATTTTTATCCATTTTTGAGGAACAGAGTTGGTCTTATCCTTAGATGAAGAACCTTGACCAGCATCACGTATGTTATTGGTAGTTTGGTTGTAAAGACAAAGTAAAGTACCATTACGACCAAAATATTTTGTAAAAACATCTTCACAAGTAGTTTTTTTTTTTTAGTTGTATCTGCTTCGTACAAATTTGTCCAAAAATGAAATCGGTTTCCCCCCAAATTTTAATGGTCGACCATATTTTTCTCGATTTTTAAGTAGCACAAATGATTTTACCCTTAGGTAAAGAAATTTGACCAGTAGTAGTACATATGCCATAGGAAATTTTGTTGTAAAGGCAAAATAAAGTTTTTTTTTTTTAAATAGGTTGAAAGAACTGATGGACAAAGAGTTATTGCTGGGAGTCTCTTTTTATTTGTACAAATTTGTCCACATGGGATTATCGCATTTTTTTCTGTACCAACCTACCCCAACAAAAAGACAAAAAAAATAAAAATTATAATTTTCCCATAAATGTTTCAAATTGGCTAATTATTAACATCGTCAAAAAAATGCGATAGAAATTCTCGGTAAAATTGTTCATAAAAATTACAAAATTAGAAATAAAGAATTTAATCAGAATTCGATTAGTTCTGCAAAAAAAGAACAAAGGAAAAAAAAACAAGCGCTAAAAACATAGTTTGCTAGGATAAAAATTACATTTTGCCGAAGAATTTAATTTTGTTAAAAAAAAACCATCTTTCCTCCCCTTTTCTTACCGGAGAATTTTCCTTCAACTGGAACTTCGCTGTGCACAAACCTACCAAAACAAAATAAAAGGAAAAAAAAAGACGGCAAAAAAAGATCCATGTCGATTAAAATAACGATAACGAACAACAGTTACAACTTTATGAATTAAATAACAATAACAGTAATAAAGATGACTGAAAGCAAAAAAAAATAACTGTTTTCCATAAACGAAAGTGGGAAAAAAAATTCAAAAACTTAAAAAAAACATGAGAATAAACTCTTAAAAACTCTTAAAAACTCTTAAAACCTCTTAAAAATGTTAAAATAATTGATTAAAGCCCAATTGCTTACCACTTTCTGAGGGTCCAAAGGGCTATCAGGGTCTGAACAATTTAATCGAATCCCAGAATTCATATTTTCTAAAGTTTTCGAATCGAGAAAAGTTGAAAAACTCCAAAAAGTGGAAACAATTATATTGCAAGTGTCTCCCTTAAAAAAAAAAAGGGGGGGGGGGGACAGAAAAACAACAAAATAACGAGGGAATAGTATCATCATCCTTGTTTACACGAAACAATTTTAGAGTATACAAAATGGTTTCGCAGAATGTTTTGTACAGAATGTTTTTACGGAATGTTTTTGCAGAATGTTTTTCCGGAATGTTTTTAAGGAATTTTTCCGCAGAATATTTTTGCGGAATGTTTTTACATATTTTTTTTACGGAATGTTATTATGGAAAACGTAAAGAGTTATGCAAAATATAGAGTTCATATATGAGAAGATATAAAGATTAAAGTATAAGCTAAAAAAAAGAAAAAATGGTCTTACTAATGATAATTTGAATTTAAATATAGATAAAACTGACATTTTGCAATATAAAAGAAATTTTAACTGATGTTCGACATTTAATATTCGAATTTTTATGAAATCGTAAGATAAATTAACAATTTTTTTCCTCTAAATTTTTATGACTGAAATCTCAAAATCCAGCAATAAATTGAGATAACTTTTTTTTTCCTATATTAAAAAGAAAATGAAAAGTAAAAAAAAAAATATAATAAATAAAAAATTAAGGAAAACAAAAAAAAAGGTTAACGTTTCAGTTTAGCTGCTTACCTCCGTTGTGGTATGAATAACGGAACACGGAACTGAATCGGACGAATCCGAGGAAAATATTTTAACTCGGGTTCCCTCCGGTACCAAATTTAGTGTGGATGGAGATCCGCATAATCCCAACAAATCCTGTACATATAAACAAATACATTAAATCAATAAATACAAAAAAAACGAATAAAAAGGAAACAGAAATAAGTCACTGAATCAGTTAAAAAGAAAATTATTAGACTGTTTAGAAACGGAATATACAAATATTAGTGTGGATGGAGGTCCGCAAAATCCGAACAAATCCTGTATACAAACAAGTTAAGGAACTGGCTATTTAATGAATGAATAAATGAAAATAAAAAGGGAGAGAGAAGGAGCGAGGGGGAGAGGGACAGATGAGAGAGAGAGAGAGAGAGAGAGAGAGAGAGAGAGAGAGAGAGAGAGAGAGAGAGAGAGAGAGAGAGAGAGAGAGAGAGAAAGAGAGAAAGGGAGAAAGAGAGAAAGGTTTTTTATGAAGTGTGTTTCTAAAGGTTTTTTATCAAGTGTGTTTCTTTTTTTTAAGGAAGATAAAAAAAACAAGATTTTGAGATACTTCTTTGGCTGTAGCAGAAAGGAATTTGATTCGCCCAAATTTTGGAGCCAATGCTAGACAAACATTGAGCCGCTTAAAACAGCTCGATAAAAAAGTTTCGACCTGGATTTGTTCTTCACGAGATTTTTTTTTCGTTTAGTTTGTGCTAGCCATGTGGCAAATAATTAATGGGGGAATAGTTTGATACGGTAGACACAACCAATCGTTTCATAGCTCAAAAATAGCGTCTAATGTGACAAGATTTTGGGGTCAACGGATATTTAGTTTTAGATTTCTAGCCAACAGTTGTTGTCGCTTGGAATTTAAGTATCCTATGATTGCAGTGTTGTACTATAGTAGTACTGGATTGGGGCTCAATGATTGGATTAATAAGACAAATTGACCCAATGGCCCCAATGATTGGATTAGTAACACAAATTGATCCAATGGCCCCAATGATTGGATTATTAAGGAAAATTGACCCAAAGGCCCCAATGATCGGATTAATCAGACAAATTGACCCAATATAAGACAAATTGACCCAATTGCCCCAATTGCCCCAATGGTTGGATTAATAAGATAAATTGACCCTTTGGCCCCAATGATTGGATTAATAAGACATTGACCCAATGGCCCCAATGATTGGATTAATAAGGCAAATTGACCCAATGGCCCCAATGATTGGATTAATAAGACAAATTGAGCCAATGGCCCCAATTCGATTAATAAGGCAAATTGACCCAATGGCCCCAATGATTGGATTAATAAGACAAATTGACCCAATGGCCCCAATGATTGAATTAATAAGACAAATTGACCCAATGGTCCATTTCTAGTTAATTAATAGTACGCATTTATCACTGTACGTAGAGTAGGACGAAAAATGATGAAAGACAAATTGTCGCTTTCATTTACTGAGTAATTGAAACTTTTAGCTTTCACGTCAACGGCCGACAACCGTACACCAGAGGTCGCAATCGGGTACCCGAATCCGTACCCAATCCGTACCCAGCCGACTGCCTCGGATCCGGAACGGATTAGGGTGCAAAATTTTGGGGGCCGGCCGGATTCGGCCGGGTGATACGGGAAAAAAAAAAAAAAAAATTGGGTACGGCCAGGTAACCAAAAAACGAGAAGTATTAAAGGTTTTGTAGGTACGTTCCACTTCAGTAGAGTCTATACAGTACACCGCGAATCGTAATTAGAGTAATGAAAAATTTAGAGTAAAAAAAATTAAAAAAAAGAATTAGAGTAATAAACGCTAATTTATGCGATATAGTTGTTTCAACTATGAAGTTTACTCTAATTTATTTAAGTTTTCTAATTTGGCACGCTAATATCCTCTAATGAAAATAAGGTATTCGTACATATTTCTCTATCTCTCTCTTTCTCTCTCTTCTCTCTCTCTCTCGCCCCTCCTCCTCCCTCCTCTCCCTCCTCCCTCCCTCCCTCCCTCCCTCCTCCCTTCCTCCTTCCTCTCCTCCCCTCTCTCCTCTCTCCTCCCTCTCTCCTCCTCCCCTCCCTCCTCTCCTCTTTCTCTCCTCTCCTCCCTCCTCCCTCTCCCCTCCCTCTCTCTCTCTTCCCCCCCCCTCTCTCTCTCCCCCCCCTCTCTCTCTCCCCTCTCTCTCTCTCCTCCCTCTCTCTCTCTCTCCTCCCTCTCTCTCTCCTCCCTCCGAATCATAATGTCACCTTTGGCCACGTCATTTTCGAATATCCATTTTGCTTTCCACTTTCTTTCAACCCTAACTAAAAAAACACTAACATTTCCCACAAAATTTGACGTTTTACAGGATTTAAAAGGGGAATATAGGGCTCCAAGTTGTGTTCTTTCATGGGGTCGTCCTCTACGAGACGAAAGGAAAGGCATGAGCCGATTTGTGAGCAATCCTTGTGCCTGATTCGTGTTGCATCTCACACGTGTGAAAAACGAGCCTGAGAAGCGCCAGGTGGCAATGAGAAGAGCGAGGAAACTTCCAAGAAGACTGCAGATGGAGGTAATAGAGGAGCACATGGGCGAGAGACAACTGGCTGGGAGGTGAGAAGAAGACAGTTGGGAAATACAAGGAGCGACGTGACGGGAGCATAGGACTTTGGGCGTTAGACATTGGACATTGGACATTGGACATTTGACATTGGACATTAGACTTTGGACATTGGACATTGAACATTGGACATTGGATATTGGATATTGGACATTGGACTTTGGACATTGGACATTAGACATTGAACATTGGACATTGGAGATTAGACATTGGACATTGGTTTACCTCTGGCTCTAGACCGAGCTGTTCGTTTCAACCTTTTTGTCTTCTTTTCTACACATCAAAATGTATTTGATGTCATAGTCACTCGAGAGTTTTTTCTTGCCATATTAGCCCTAATGACGCAATGATGAGTAAAGGATAAAGATCTTTTGTTCCAATTACAAATTTTCCAGACAAATTTTTGTATGGGACGTGAAAATCATTCACTTTCCCAAATTTATCTACATTTTGCCTGCGACTTTTACATAATCACAAAAAAATATACAGTTCCAATTCCTCTTTCTATTGTATCTCTTTTTCCTTTTTCCTTCTCACTTTTCACTTTTGACTTCGTTTTTTTTCTTTGTTGATTTCCCCCAGTTATGTTGAAATTTCCGCTGGCCTTTCTGTTTTGCTGGTATACCTCTCCTTTCAAAAAAATTGGTCCGTTTCTCCCCCTTTTCATGTTCTCGCTCGACTCGTTTCTGTTTTAGAAGAGAGTGTTATAGAAGAGATTGAAGACTGCGAGCTGGCAAATCTTGTTGTCAGCCAGCTGGCAACATCGAATAAGACAAAACAGGGACAAGACAATATATTCTTTGAACTAGAGGCCATAGAGGCTCTTATATAGGCCTACAGTGGCATTGGCCAATGGAAGAAGGCCGCGAAACTATTCTTTGAGTTGAATAAGGAAGTTCTTCAGAGGAGAGAGAGGAGAAGGAGACATAATGAGGGAGAAAACGAGGGAGAAAATTGGGAAGTCATTCCAAAAGGGGACAAGTTATCAAATTTTCAGCAAATCGAGATGGATCCATGTTTGCAAAAGGGTTTAAAAGGGGTAAAGGAAGAAAAAAGAGAGGAGGAGGAGGAAATGGAGCTAGTGGAACGTTCGTGTGGTCGACTAGGAGTGGCTTATAGAAAGGCCAACAGACCAGACAAAATAGCTGGCCTAATCGCTGAGGTCATCGATCAAAATTTGTCCTCTATCGTTGAACTTTATTGTAATTTACTGCGAATATATGCGAATTCTGGGCAACTGAAAAGATTCGAACAAGTATTAAAGGAAATCGAAGGGAACAAAGTGGGTATAAATTCTGAATCACAACTTCAAAATGAGATTCTTAGGGGATATTTGAGTTTGCGAGAGTACGACAAAGGCATACAAACATTTGAAAGGACTTTGTCGGTAGAAACGGAGTTAAGTTTGGATACTATAAATACAATTGTAAATAGTTTAGGGGAGGGTACAAAGGGAGTAATTCCAAAAAACAGTGCCTTATCTGAGAATCAAGACGTGGCAAACTCTCATTGGGCGACAAGTTTTCATAGGCTAAAAACGAAAGCAAGAGAGAGATGTGATGGAAAGGGAGAGATATTGTTTAGCATGTTAAATCAAAGTATTTGGTCTCGTTGTACCACCTGGCAAAACTCTAAGTGGTCTATTGACCTTCACGGGTTACACTTATTTTCGGCTCGCCTTTTTGTGCTAATGTGGCTTTCGGAGATTTGGATAAAGCTGTCGGATGGTTGCAACGTGGCAACTAGTGTGACAATCGTCACGGGTTGGGGTAGGCATAGCACGAAGCAAAGAGAGAGTCCGATTCACCGAATGGTAAAAGAAATGTTAGAGAAATTTGAATCGCCTTTTAAAGTAGGGAAGGGGAATAAAGGGGTTTTAGAGAGCAAAGGTGAAAATGTTAGAATTTGGATTTTGGAGAGCACCAGAGAGGTTGATCAAGAGGTTTTACAAGAATTAAGGTGAATGTTAAGAATTTAAAAAAATTATGACACTTTTGAATAGTGGGATTTTTATTTTCTTTTATTGTTAATTTAGACGAAGGCATTGTTATTGTAGTCACAGTATTTTATGTACAAGGTTTCGTTGCTCATTCTTCAAGTCAAATAAAACAAATCTTAAAAAAAATTTAATCAAATAATGTTTAGGATAAAACACGAGTGTGTGGAATGCCCTTGGTGGAGGATTTTCTTTTCAAATTTAAGAGAGATGGAGAGA
>JBBHKE010002973.1:603681-660529 GCA_037447655.1 Zygnema cylindricum | reverse complement strand
GGGATTTGTATTGCTGGTGTACGTGAGACTCACGCGGACGGTATCGGACGTCGAAGTTTGTCACTCAGAGTGCATGTGGTCGTTATGTTTAGGGACTGTTTGTTATGTATTGATTTCAGGTGTATTTGTTCTTTATCATTATAGAGAGTATTTAGTGTGTGAGTAGAGTTAGGAAATAAATTAATATTGTGATCATCAAAATGTATTCAGTGTGAGTGTGAGTGTGAGTGAGAATAAGTGATAAATGTGAGTTAGGAATCTGAGTGAGTTAGATTGGTAAGAGTGAGCGATTGTTTTGGAAAAGCTTCGGCTCAATATATTTATATTTTGTCGATGTGATATGTTATGTGGTGATTGAGATTTATTTATGTGTAAGCTTCCGTTGTGCATTATCTTGGTTGATTATTGAGAAGTAAGTCGATCCTTTGTGTTTCTGTGTAGTTTTAACAATTGGTATCGGAGCGGGTTTTGCTATTTAGTTTGTAGGATATTTTGTGAGTAGAATCTGGCTAGTGTTGCTATTATGGGGAGGAAAAAGAAACCTGTTTGGTCTCCTGCACCGACTTTTGCTCCTCCACCGGAGCAACCCGACTCATCGCGGGAACCGAGTGAGAAAGGCTTCAGTGGCGAGCAGTTCGATGAGGAGCTTCCGAGTGATCCGTTCGGGCAGAAAAAGAATGAAGTTAATGTGAATGTTACTTTGTCTAAGGAGCAACCCAGGATCTTGTTCGATGGACTTGTTCGCACCTTCGATGAACGGCTCTCGGCTGTCCAAAGGGGCAAGTTGCAAGTGCTTGGCGATCCGGATCTAGATCCAAATGATGAGAGTGATGATGATGACTCCGAAGGTGAAGGTAAGAAGAAAAAGAGGGAGAAAAATCATAGAGGTAAAGGGAAAGTTGAGGAAGAAGATTTAGATCTCCGTAGTGAGACCGATGTTGAGGGGGATTTTCGTATATCGAGAAAAACTGTTTTATTTAATGGATCAAATTATGCTGTTTGGAAAAAGTATATTAATAGAGAATTAATTTTGAAAATTTTGTGGAGAATTGTGAACGGAGAGGAGAGGGAACCGAAAGATCCCCTTGGTAAAAATTATGGAAACGAAAAGATATCGCGGCTACTAACGGTTTGATGCAAAGTTGCCATGGATCGGTTTTAGATCATTTTCTAGCTTATGGAAGTGCTCATGAATGTTGGGTAGGTTTGGAGAATCAATTTGAGAAAGGGGTAGAGGATAAGGGGCAATTTGTCTTCCAGGAATTCAGGAAAATGAATCTATCGACGATGCAGTGAAAAGGTTTAATATTCTTGTGGAGCAGCTGACCAATCTTAGACGAATGCTAGACGAAGACCACAAGTTGCAGGTGTTCTTGAACGGTCTTCCCGAGTACCTTCGTACTCCGAGTGATATTATTCAATCAAAGAAAAGGGCTTCGTACGAATACGCGGTGAGTTACTTAAAGAGGGTGGATAAGACAAGAGATGGAAAAAGTAGAGGTGTGAAGGAATTAGTTTCATTTGGTGAATCTGCCCCTCTTAATTTTGCCATAGATGCCACTTTGAATTTACTCAATGGAAGAGGGGGTGGGAGATCCTTTAGAGGTAGAGGTGGCAGTGGTAGAGGAGGAAGAGGAGGTACTTTGAATTTACTCAATGGAAGAGGGGGTGGGAGATCCTTTAGAGGTAGAGGTGGCAGTGGTAGAGGAGGAAGAGGAGGTAGAAGAGGAATGCAGAATGCAGGTGCTAATGGCAGTCAGACTGATGCTAATGTGACATGCTACAAATGTCAGAAATTGGGACATTTTGCAGCAGATTGTCCGGATCATCAAAAACAGTGTAACCTGTGTCAGCGATGGGGACATGTCAGTACACAATGTTTTGAACTCAGACAAAGGGGGAAGAGGCGGCCGTGGTCGTGGTTTTGGTCGCGGAAATAGTGGAGGAGGAAGCCACGGATATTTTGTTGGCTTGGATGAAGATTTCGACGACATTCTGGTACACAATGCGATACAGTTTAAAGTTCGTGTGGGAAAACGGCAAAGGGCCAATGAGCGAATTGCCGGTTAAGAGTAGGTAAGGTTAGGAAAGGAAAAAAGTGAAATTGAGAAGGAATTCAGTGTGCAGATTTTGAAATGAATGTGTGAGAAGTGAGGAAGTGAGCAGTGAGCAGTGAGCAGTCAGTGAGTGAGTAAGAAATGTAAGTGAAATGTGAAAGAGACGTAAGTGAAATGTAAGAGAGACGTCAGTTAGAGAAGTCAGAAGTGAGAAGTGAAGTGAAAAAGTGAGGTACGGAAATGAGTGTAACGGTTAGTTTGTTTGGTGAGTACGTCTGATTTGTGAGCGTGAGAGTACGGAGATGTTTGTGTACGGTTTTAAGTTTGAGAGAGGGCGCCCAATTTCGGTATAGCACCTCCAAACGATTCTCCCAATATGAGGGGGATTTTTAGGATATTGGGCGAATCCGCGTCGGCGGAAATCGCGGTATAAATGTTATGTTCGGTTCGCGTCAGTTAATGTTTTGTTTCGTTCGATACATTTGTCGGTTTGCGTGTATGCTTGGTACTGTACGGTTCAATTGTACGAATCGGACGTTGGTGCGAATTCAAAGAAATGTTGGTTCGCGAAGCGTGACGCTATATTTTCGTCCGCGTGAATATTATGTGTATGACGAACCGGCAGTACTTTTGTATGGCCGATCCTACTACGATCCTGCACGATCTTACCACAGTTTGTTTCGATTCACAGAGAGCAGATTTGTCAGTGTAGAAGTTTGTTTGATGCTGCAGGCTATGGCAGGCGCACTCAGAGTGCATGTGGTCGTTATGTTTAGGGACTGTTTGTTATGTATTGATTTCAGGTGTATTTGTTCTTTATCATTATAGAGAGTATTTAGTGTGTGAGTAGAGTTAGGAAATAAATTAATATTGTGATCATCAAAATGTATTCAGTGTGAGTGTGAGTGTGAGTGAGAATAAATGATAAATGTGAGTTAGAAATCTGAGTGAGTTAGATTGGTAAGAGTGAGCGATTGTTTTGGAAAAGCTTCGGCTCAATATATTTATATTTTGTGGAATAAAGTAATTAGTTTGGAATATAGACCGGATGGAGAGATGGCAGCAGATATGATGACTTAACCCGTGCCCTCTCCCAAATTGATATTTTGAAGGGAGAAGTGTGGACTGAAAGAAAAGATAGACTAGAAAATAACAGGAGTGTTGAAAAAAGGGTATTTTACAATTTATCTCCTTAGTCAGTCTATGGTTATTTTATTGTTCTCATACTTGTCGTAGTCACTGAGAGCTTGCAGGCAGCCATGGCTGCCTCATACAGATGAGAAGACAGGTGGAAGATAGAGCTTCTGCAAAATGTTTATTTACGAGGAATTGATCCTATGAAATCTCGGTTGACAGTCGTAAGAACAAACCGTCCGCCTTATCCGATAGGTCTTGACCAACCGATACATGTATTGTGTTTCGTTAAAATTTAAATAATGACGCGGCAATATAAATCATTTAACGGCTAACGAAACGAAACAAACATGGGAAGGTCAGTACAGTACAAAGTACTATACCGCACGAAAAAAAATGAAACGACATTTAATTTCAACGGACGAAATTAAATGTCATCCGTGATCGACGGCTCGCAAAGGAGCCGGGATTTTCAATAGTCAACATAGGACGAGGACCGTTGAAATTCAAACGGTCAACACGTCAAAGAATTTCAACGGTCGACATTTTTCAGCGCGTCGTCAGCATTGGACGACCGATATTTATTACCGAATCACGAACGAACGGCAAGCATAAGTGCCGGAATGCCGGGGAGATTATTTGACCGTATTTCGGGAATAAACAGGAAAATGACACGTGGCATCGTCCAATGGGATGCCGAAGAACAAAAAGACAGAATGACGATGACTTATATGCCACGTGGCAGACCGAGAGTGGTGCCGAATATTTCCGTATATAAAGAACGGCGGCTACAATACTTTGTATGTAAACAGTAGTTAACACAAGGTTTTAAGGACTTAGACAAATTTTGTGAAAGTCCTCTCTCCCAGAGGCCATCTGTATAAATATATTCTCTTTGAACAGCCATAACTTAATGCTTAGGTGAGCAAATTCAGTGATTCTTTTTGCTGCGGACTCAGGTGAGTCCACGCTACACAAGGGTGTCGGTTAGAGTTTTTGCGTGCCAGGTTGGCACTCATTCATTGCCAAAGTCAAAAGTGCAAATATTATCCTAGAGGCTTCATATATGCTGGAAATTCAATGTTTCAATGGAGGTCACAGAATTACAGGTTATGGGCCCACCCTCTAAGGTGCCCATTTTCAATGGAACAGGGTTCATTTATTGGGAAAACATAATGAGGGGTGCATTGTTTGAAAAACGGTTAAGGGGCATTGTGAGTGGTTGTGTGCATCAACCATCCGCAAAATTGGGAGTTCTAATAGGGTTTGGAGGATCTCGATTCACAAGAGGATCTGCGAGAGCAGAGGTAGTAGAGGATGTTGGAAAAAGCATTGTGTAGGACACAGGGAAGGAGATCGGGAAGGAGAAACTCACACCGATGGCTATTATATCTGTTTGGTAGCAGATGTTGAGAAAACCAAAGCAAATGAAAGTGAAATCTGAGATTTCAACAATACCATGGCGACTCATTTTATTCTCGGGCATCTTACTCAAGTAGTGGCTATACCTCATCTTCATGTGGACAGAGCGGACGAGTTGTGGGAGTCGTTTGTCAACATTTACAAGAGCGCTACGATTCAGCAGCAGAAGTTGGCGGATCAGAATGTAGAGGCATATGTGTAGTAAGGGGGAAAGATGTTAGACTTTTGCAATGACTTGGCCAAGTTATTTATGGAGTTGGAGAGTGCAAGAAAAAGGGAGAGAGAGAAAGAGAAGGTGAATACTTTGTTAATGAATTTCCCAGATGATTATGAAAACATTGTCAGTAGGGTCAAGATTTGGCAGATCATCGTTGGATTTGGAACTCCATTGTAAGGATGATTTTGGTTTGGGATTGCACAATTGCGATTTGGAGAGGAGGAAAGAGTGTTCAGGCATTAGCTGTGGGAACTAATTAGGGGGATAAGGATTCTAAGAAACCTTGTTGAAACTTTGGTGGAGGAGGAAGAGGAAATCATGACTGATCTAGATCAAGGCCTCCGAAGGGGCTTTGTCACTTTTGTAAGAAGTCGGGACATTACATGGCGGAGTGTACTAAACTCACAAAGCTGAGATTAAAGGTGGAACAAGTCGAAAAACTAGTTGCAAGGAAAAAAAAGGCATTTGTGGCAACACAATTCATCGGAGAGGATTCTGATGAGGACGGTGGAGAACTCCTCCTCAACGAAGAGCTGGAGGTTAAAGGTGAGTCGGAGATTCCAAAGAGGCAAAATTGTGCTTTCGGTGGAGTAAGAGAAGCTCTTGAAGAAAGATGGAATATTAATTCAGGAGCCCTCTATGCATATGTGCAGAGAAAAACCATTATTTACCAAAATGAGAAACATCCCTACTGTAGAGATAAAGTATGGGGATGGGAGAATACTGACCACTAATTCAGTGGGATCAGTGGAATTTAGAGTCTTAGTTGATGGTAAGACATATATAGTCACTTTCTATGTGTTTTTTTTATTTCAGAGTTGAACAAAAATCTTATCTCCACGTCGGTCTTAGATGATAAGGGTTTTGAGACTAATACTAAGAAAGGAGTCTTCGTTGCTAGTTATGAGAATGAAGTGTACTTCACAACTGAAAAGGGTAGCCAAGGAATGTTTAGGCTGAATTTGACTAATGGAAAGACGGGAGTTTACTATGCTGGTGTAAGTGATTTGATGAGGGACATGTGCAAATGAAAAAAATGGGTGTAGTTGAGGGAATATATTTTGGAGACAATGAGACTTTGGATGATTGTAGTGGATGTGCTCAAGTAAAGGCCCACAGATTGCCTTTTCCAAAAACCGCAACATATAAGGGTGAACAGGTCTTAGATCTAGTTCACACTACCACATGGGGACCGGCCAAAGTGCCATCAGTTGGAGGGAAAATATTTATGCTTACTATTACTGATGATTGGTCTAGATACTCTAGAGTATACTTCTTGAAACACAAATCTGAGGCTTCGGCTTATTTTAAGAAGCATAAAGCATGGAGTGAAAAGCTTCATGTGACACCTATAAAAAGAGTGAGGAGTGATAATGAGGGAGAATACACTTCTAATGAGCTTGAGGATTATTTGAAAGAGGAAGGGGTTCAACACCAAAAGACTGTCCCAAAGAACCAAGAACAAAACGGTGTAGCCAAGAGACTAAATCGGACATTAAGTGATAGTGCCCGTAATATGTTGACAGATAAAAAGATAAGAAAAAGTTTTTGGGCAGAAGCTATGAATTGTGCTCACTATTTCAAAAATATAGTCTTTACCTCTACGGTAAAAAGACAAACACCTTATGTAAGATAGACCGGGAGAAAACCCAATATTTCACACTTAAAGGTGTTTGGAAGTCAAGTGTTCAGTCTAAACACAGAAAAATCTGATTGGAAGTTAGATGCAAGAGGAAAGTCGGGATACTTACTTGGGTATGATGAAAATGTAAAGGGATATAGAGTTTATGATATCGAAAGAGAAGACATAATTCTAGTAAAACACTTGGTAGTCATGGATAAAAGAAAGCCCATAGATCCCTTTAAGTACACTAAACCGGTTAGAGTTAGAATTAAATCAGAAAGTGAGTTAGATTCAGATTCTTCTAACCGAACTCTTGTTCAGCCCGACCATGCGGAGGAAGAAGAAAAAATGATTGAGAGTGACCCTCTCTTGGAGTCACAGCTTCCAGTATAAATCGAGGAAGAAAACAAGGAAGGACCGAAAATGGACGATGAATGTCCGGAGATGGACTCCAAGGATAGGGGAGAGGTTGAAGTTTTTCGAAGAAATCCAAGATTACCCTCCATTCCAGCGTCAAAGTTTGAAGGAGGAAGGAGAAGCATCAAGAGACTTCAAGAGAGACAAGTAAACAACAAGGTAACCAAGTAGTTTGAAGGAGGAAGGAGAAGCATCAAGAGACTTCAAGAGAGACAAGTAAACAACAAGGTAACCAAGTTGTCACATTTGAGAGAACCCCAGACTTACTCGGAAGTAGTTAATAGTCCGGAACGTAGTAGATGGATGACAGCTATTAATGATGAGATGACTTCCATTATGGAAGCAAACACATGGGAGTTGGTAGATTGTCCTCCGGACAGAAAGCCGATAGGATGTAAGTGGGTATTTAAGTTGAAACTCAATCCGGATAACAGTATCGAGCGATACAAGGCCAGATCAATGGCAAAGGGGTTCATACACAAGGAGGGAATCGATTATGAGGAGACATTTGCTCCGGTTGTTAGATTTTTCTCCGTCCAAATCCTATTTAGTCTAGCGGCAGCGGAAGACATAGAGGTGCACCAAATCGCTTTCTTACACGGAGAATTAGAATAAGAGATCTTCATGCGACAACCAGAAGGATTTGTGGAGAAAGGAGAAGAAAGTAAGGTGTGCAGGTTGATAAAGTCTCTATATGGACTAAAGCAAGCTCCACGCCAATGGAACAAGAAGCTAGACGAGTTTTTGACGAGTTTGGGATATATCCGAATTAGTTCAGATCATTCCATCTATCTATTTGAGGACGAGGAAGGTATAATTTTCATTGCTATCTATGTTGACGATTTGCTTGTGTTGAGTAAATCAATGGAGAAAATTAATAGATTGAAAAAGTATCTAAAGAAAAGATTTGAAATGAAAGACTTGGGGGAGGCAAAGTATATTTTGGGAATTCAAATGGAGAGGGATAGAGAGATGAAAACGATAAGACTAACTCAAAAGGAAGCAATAGGAAATATGCTTGAAAAATTTCAAATGGATAAAGCAAATAGTTGTACGACTCCAATGGAGTTAAAGAAGGGATATGAGGGGAGCTCGGAAGAGGGAGTCTTGATCTTGGATAATGAGTTAGGACCTTAGGAAAGCAAGTTTATGCAAACTATTCCGTACAGACACGTTGTCGGTAGTTTGATATACTTTATAAATTGTACTCGTCTTTATACAGCAACAGTTGTAGGGATATTAAGTAGAAGTCTGAATGATCCTAAGGAGATAGATTCAGAAGCGCCCAAAAGGGTCATGCGATACTTGATAGGAATGAGAAATTTGTGGTTGCATTTGGGAGGGGATAACACTGACATCACCACTTGGAGTGATGCCAGTTATGGGGATACTCCAATGAGGAGGTGTACTTCTAGGTATGTGTTGTATGTAGGGAATGGGGCTTGCTGTTGGAGCAGTAAGCAACAAAAGGTGATTGCTCCATCCACCATATAGGCTAAGTATATGGCCTCTTGTTCAACTGTGAAAGAATTAATGTGGGTGAAATCTTTGCTTCAAGAACTTGGATATATGAAAAGTGGAACACAAAGGATATTTTGTGATAATCAAGCTTCTATTGCTATTGCAGCAAACCCTAAACCTCACTTTAAAGTAAAGCATATGGATATTCGTTTGAGCTTTGTTAGAGAAAAGGTTGAGAATAAAATAATTAGTTTGGAATATAGACGGGATGGAGAGATGGTAGCAGATATGATGACTAAACCGGTGCCCTCTCCCAAATTGATATTTTGTAGGGAGAAGTGTGGACTGAAAGAAAAGATAGACTAGAAAATAAGGGGAGTGTTGAAAAAAGGGTGTTATACAATTTATCCTCTTAGTCAGTCCATGGTTATTTTATTGTTCTCATACTTGTCGTAGTCATTGAGAGCTTGCAGGCAGCCATGGCTGCCTCAAAAAGATGAGAAGACAGGTGGAAGATATAGCTTCTGCAAAATGTTTATTTACGAGGAATTGATCCTGTGAAATCCGGTAGACAGGCGTAAGAACAAACCGTCCGCCTTATCCGGTAGGTCTTGAAGAACCGATGCATGTATTGTGTTTCGTTAAAATTTAAGGAATGACGCGCCAATATAAACCATTTAACGGCTAACGAAACGAAACGAACATGGGAAGGTCAGTACAGTACGAAGTACTATACTGCACGAAAAAAATGAAACGACATTTAATTTTAACGAACGAAATTAAATGTCATCCGTGATCCACTACTCGCAAAGGGGCCGGGATTTTCAACTGTCAACATGGGACGAAGACCGTTGAAATTCAAACGGTCAACACGTTAAAGAATTTCAACGGTCGACATTTTTCAGCGCGCCATCACAATCTGACGACCGATATTTATTACCGAATCACGAACGGACGGCACATGTAAGTGTCGGAAAGCCGGAGAGAATATTTGACCGTACTTCGTGAATAAACAAGAAAATGACACGTGGCATCGTCTTATAGGATGCCGAAGAACAAAAAGACAGAATGACGATGACTTATATGCCACGTGGCAGACCGTGAGTGGTGCCGAATATTTCCGTACATAAAGTATGGCGGCTACAGTACTTTGTATGCACATAATTTAGCGTACGCTGTTTTGATTGGTTTAGAGTAGTTAAGAGTATGTTTTAACGACTTAGACAAATTTTGTGAAAGTCCTCTCTCCCAGAGGCCATCTGTATAAATATGTTGTCTTTGAACAGCCATAACTTAATGCTCAGGTGAGCAAATTCAATGCTCAGGTGAGCAAATTCAGTGATTCTTTTTGCTGCGGACTCAAGGGAGTCCAAGCTAAACAGGGGTGTAGCTCGTCAGAGTTTTTGCGTCTTAGGGTGGCACTTATTCATTGCCAAAGTCAAAAGTTCAAATATTATCCTAGAGGCTTCATATAAGCTGGACATTTTGTGTACCAATGGAGGTCACAGAATTATAGAGAGAGAGAGAGAGAGAGAGAGAAAGAGAGAGAAAGAGAGAGAGAGAGAGAGAGAGAGAGAGAGAGAGAGAGAGAGAGAGAGAGAGAGAGAGAGAGAGAGAAAGAGAGAGAGAGAGAGAAAAAGAGTTTTTTTTATTAAGTGTGTTTCTTTTTTTGAAGCATGAAAAAAAAACAAGATTTTGAGATACTTCTTTGGCTGTAGCAGTAAGGAATTTGATTCTCCCAAATTTAAGAGCCAATCTTTGACAAACATTGAGCCGCTTAAAACAGCTCGATAAAAAAATTCCGACGTGGATTTGTCTTTCACGAGATTTTTTTTTCGTTTAGTTTGTGCTAGCCACGCGGCGAATAATGAATCGGGGAATAGTTTGATACAGTCGACACATCCAATCGTTTTATCGCTCAAAAATAGCGTCTAATGTGAGAAGATTTTGGGGTCAACGGATATTTAGTTTTAGATTTCCAGCCAACAGTCGTTGTCGCTTGGAATTTAAGTATCCTATGGTTGCAGTGTTGTACTATTGTAGTACTGGATTGGGGCTCAATGATTGGATTAATAAGGCAAATTGACCCAATGGCCCCAATGATTGGATTAATAAGGCAAATTGACCCAATGGCCCCAGTGATTGGATTAATAAGGCAAATTGACCCAATGGCCCCAATGATTAGACTAATAAGACAAATTGACCCAATGGACCCAATGATTGAATTATTAAGATATTTTGACCCAATGGCCCCAATGATTGGATTAATAAAACAAATTGACCCAATGGTCCATTTTTGGTTAATTAATAGTACGCATTTATGACTGTACGTAGAGTAGGACGAAAAATGACGAAAGACAAATTGTCACTTTCATTTACTGGGTAATTGAAACTTTTAGCTTTCACGTAAACGACTAACAACCGTACAACAGAGGTTGCAATCAGGTACCCGAATCCGTACCCAATCCGTACCGAGCCGGCCGCCTCGGATCCGGAACGGATTAGGGTGCAAAATTTTGGGGGCCGGCCGAATTCGGCCAGGTGATACGGGAAAAAAAAAATCGGGTACGGCCGGGTAACCAAAAAACGATAAGTATTAAAGGTTTTGTAGGTACGTTCCACTTTAGTAGAGTTTGTACAGTACACCGCGAATTGTAATTAGAGTAATGAAAAAATTAGAGTACAAAAAATAAAAAAAAGAATTAGAGTAATGAACGCTTATTTATGCGATAGAGTTGTTTCAACTATGAAGTTTACTCTAATTTATTTAAGTTTTTTCATTTGGCACGCTAATATCCTCTAATGTAAATAAGGTATTCGTACAGAATTTGGCAAAATGTACAGTTTATCGTCACTATGACGTTTGCACTACGCGGTTTGTTAAAACGCAGTTACATGATAACGGCCTGTATGAAATCATTATTTGAACATTTTTACTTAATAAAGTACAATTTTTCATGGTCGGAGGTCGTCTGTACTCCACACTATTTAAAATGAACTTATATTAGAATTAAAAACCTAATTAAACTTTACCTTAAATAGAATAATGAAAAAAATAGAATCATTTACTCTATTTCATGTGATAGAGTCGAAATTTCGAGCGACCGAATTAGAGTAATTTACTCTAATTACGATTCGCGGTGTACACTCCTAGAGTAATTCAAAAATTACGATGTGTCTTGCGATTGACAAATTGTACATGGTGACAACCGTCATGGGTATTGTCGACTTATACAATCGTCACAAACTTAAGTAACAATCTCGAGGAAGCACATAGAGACACCTAAAATCCGAGTCCGCCGGATCCGCGGTAAAATACAAAGTAAGTTCACTAAGTTACAAGTACATGGGGCCGTACCTTAATACAGGTCGCCCGGTTTTCCGAGCTTTTCCAATCATTGAGCTGCTTTTGTAGGTCGATTTTTGCGCGGCATTCTCATGTGAAAAAATATTCCCAATGGGGCCCCTTCCCCCTAGATCAGAGTATTTAGGCGTCTAAACGACAAAATCACTTTCAATTGTGCCGGCTTTCTTCTCCAAAAGTACAATACTATAAATTACTAAAAATCGTTGACCGACGTACGTGAAAAGGTGACAGTTTGCCTCGTCTGGTCCGATGTTGACCAGATTGAAGTACAGCAAAGAATCAACGGACAAGATCTAATCGTACGCGCCGAAATTCTGGGATTCCCTTATTGACAACCCATAACGCTGTTAGAGTTGAAAGCCTGAAAGCTCACCGACACGATTTTGGGTCAAACATTAATGCGAGAGCAGTTTTTTGCCGTCACGTTTCATCCAGCTGTAATCGGACGGTCCAGAACTGCGCGTCTCTTTCTAAATGATTCTA
This sequence comes from Zygnema cylindricum, assembly GCA_037447655.1. NCBI lineage: Eukaryota > Viridiplantae > Streptophyta > Zygnematophyceae > Zygnematales > Zygnemataceae > Zygnema > Zygnema cylindricum. Next base: position 648,347 of record JBBHKE010002973.1, on the reverse strand, counting down.
TTGACCCGCACCTTTTAAACCATCAATTAACTGGTCCCGCAAAGAAATGGATCGATCTCATTGGCTGCCACACATTGCTTTTTGAACCCGGTCAGTACAGTGCTGTAAGTTACTGTACTTTCTGAGGCAGCCGTATTAGGTGACGTCTCTTGTGTACTTTTTTGTCGTTTGGTCAGGAATAAGTCTATATATGTTCTCAAATTGTTTCCTTTCGCAGCAGAGAAACCCTAAAAAATTTAGGCAAGCGCCTGAATTTGTATTTTAACGTAGACGCAACTTTTGTTATCTCTTTCTTCGTTTTATTAAGACTCTTTTTAGTACTCGTACTTTTTCTTCTTCTTCTTCTTCTATTTCTTTTTCTTTTTCTTTATCTTTTTCTTCTTCTTCTTCTTCTTTTTTTTTTTTTTTTTTTTTTTTTTTTTTTTTTTTTTTTTTTTTTTTTTTTTTTTTTTTTTATTCTTCTTCTCCTTTGTTTTGTAATTAATTTATTGTATTCAAGCGACAGTTATAAAGATATACATTTTTGCCATTTGCAAAACGAACATAAAAACAAAAATCGGTAAAGATTGCCTTTTCGGGCAGCTTGAAAATTTTTTCTTCCTTTCATAAATATTCCTTGTTGCAGTTGCTGAGAATGACAGCTGTCCTCCTCCAATTGGTCGAAATAACGGTGACTGTAAGTTACGTTAGGGAGCGGTTTTCATCCGTCGATCCCGCTTAATCAAAAGAGTTTTCAGGAGAGGCGCGGGTTCATCCATCATTCCACATCTTTCGACCAGAGAAACAGAGAATGGGAGCGCGGGAGAGGGAGAGGGTGAAGGAAGAGGAAGACGGAGAGGGAGGGAATTTTAGGGTTTTTTAGGGTTTTTTAAGATTACCCTAAAAAAATAATTGTTATGGGGGAGTGGGGAGTAAGGGAAGGGAAATGTGTTTTTTAAAGAGTTATTTGCATTGTTAGTGATTCTCCCTCCATTTTTTATTTTTTTTGTTTGGGCAGTTCAGTCAAACGTTTTTACGTTCCTAAAAGGAGCGAATTTAGTTCCAAAAGTCGTTCTGACGAGCGAAAATAGTGAAAAAAAAAACGAATTGACTTTGACCCAAAATTTGTTTAATGATTCCGTAAGTTCCTTCTCTCTCTCTTTCACTGTCTCTCTCTCCCCGTCCCCCCCTCTCTCGCTCTCTCTGTTCCTCTCTCCCTCTCGCCCTCTCGTCCTCTCCATCTTCCCCCCCTCTATCTCTTTCCCTCTCTCCCTCCATCTTCTTCAGTCTCTCCCTCTCGTCCCCCCCTTCTCTCTCTCTCTCTCTCTCTCCCTCGTTCGCACTGAACACCAGAATCCGTCATTGGAGCAAAAGGGAGGAGTTCCCGCAGCCACACCAAATTGGATTTGGCAAAGATTTTTCACAAAGTAAACATTAAGTATATTGTACAAATAACATAAAAGTAAGATATATTACAATATATGAATTTGGAGAAAATGGACCTAGATGAATCACAGTGGTAGATTAACCAATTGATAGAATGAGAGAAACAGAATTCACAAAAATAGGCAGGTTTGATCCGCTTTTGTAGTCACTTAATAGTTTTAAAATAATAGTTTTAAAAGGGGTCATAAGGCATAAAGCCGAAGAGAGCCCAGTTAAGAAGTACAATGGTTTGAGAACACTTGTATTTTGTATTCCTCTAATAATGTTGTACTAATATAATAATGTTTTCTCCTCCTAATTGCTAATGTGTACAAATTGTTGTGAGAGATGTGTTTCTCTATTTCCTGCTTGCTACTTGTATACTGATGTGCTATGATGCAGCAATTTGCTTGTCTAAGTCGGTCCTAAGATGCAATGCCACCTGTATTTGTTCAGCAGCTAGTCGGCGCACACCGAATTGTATATGCTTTTGTACTTTCATATGTCTTGTAACTTCTCGGAATAGTTGCTACAAATCTCGGTACGTGCCAATGTGTCCCACGATACAGTTAGGGCCGGCCTGATGTGTCGATATTAAAATATCGTCCCATATCGCCAATTTCAACAGTCACTCCCTCTCTCCCTCTCTCCCTTTTGCTCTCCCCTTCTGTCCCCCTCTCCCCTCCTCTATCTCTCTCTATAACTATCTCTCTTGAACCCTCCCTCGGTCCCTCCTCTCCCGAGCTACATTTCCATCCCTCTCCCTCCCTCCCTCTCTCCCTCCTGCCCTCTATCCCTCAATCGCTTTCCTCTCTCCCTCTCCCCCTCCCTCCTTCCTCCCTCGTCCTTCATTCCTTTCCTCTTTCTTTCCTATCTTGTCTCCATTGTCCTCTTTCCTCCCTCTTCCCTCCTCCCTCTTTTCCACTCCTCATCAGTCTCATCTCATCTCCTTCTCTCCCTCCATTTCTCCACCCCTACTCTTTCCTTCTCTCCTTCCTCCCTCAGTCTCTCTCTTCATATACCCATTCCATTCTTCATATAAAGAGAGAGAGAGAGTCGTTCCATTAATATATATATATATATATATATATATATATATATATATATATATATATTTTTTTCCCGGTTTAATTATTCGCTTTTAAAACTGTTTTCTTTAACTCAGTGAGTTATTTCTATTTTGTTTTTTTATTCATTTATTCGTTTATTAATTAATGAAGTCCTTATTTTATTTACATACAGGATTTGTTGAGGTGATGTGGGTCTCCATCCACACTTCTCCATCCACGCTAATTCTTTTGAAGGGAACCTGAGTGAAAGTATCTTCCTCACATTCCACTCCGTGTTTCGTTATTTACACCACAATAGAGGTAAGCATATAAAATTAAAAATGAACCTTTTTTAGGTTTTTTTTTTAAAGTTTTTTTTTTTGTTTTAATGTATATATGTCTCATTTTGTCAACAGATTTTGAGATTTCAGTGATAAAGAATTAAATGTAAAAATATGTTATTTATACCACAATAGAGGAGCAGTTGAAATGAAGAATGAACCTTTTTTTTTCCCTTGTACATCTCATGTTATTGCCTCAATCAAAACAAACAGATGAGTTTTAGTTTTTCTTGCAATTTGTTAACAAGTGAACATCAACCATCTCATATATGAACTTTATAACTTGCGTTTCTTTTTTGTTTGCTGTGAAAACATTCAGTAAAAACATTTTGTAAAACATATTGTTAAAAACATTTTATAAAACATTTCGTAAAACGTTCTTATAAAATGTTCCATGGAAACAATGATAATAATATTATTCCCTCAATATTATTATTACTTTCCTCTACGTATCTCTTTTAATCTTCCTCTCTTTCTCCCTCTCCTCTTTTTATCCCTTCACTCTCTTTTTCTCTTTCTCCTTTTTTTCTCTCTCCTCTCTGTTTCTCTCTCTCCTCTCTCTCTTCTCTTTTTTTCTCTCCCCTCTTTTTCTCTCTTCTCTGTTTCTCTCTCCCTTGTTTCTCTCTCTCTCCTCTTTTTCTCTCTCCTCTTTTTCTTGCTCTCCTCTTTCTCTCCCTCTCCTCTTTATTTTCACTCTCTCCCTCTCCTCTTTTTCCCCTCTCTTCTTTTTTCTCTTTTTTTTTCACTCTCTCCCTCTCCTCTTTTCCTCCCTCTCCTTTTTCTCTCCCTCCTCTTTCTCTCTTTTCTCTTTCTCTCCTTCTTTTTCTCTTCTTTCTCCTCTTCTCTTCTCTCCTTCTCTCCCTCTTTTTCTCTCTTCTCCTCTTCTCTTGTCTCTCCCTTTCATCTTTTCTTCTCTCTCTTCTCCTTCTTTCTCTGTTCTCCTTCTCTCTCTCTTCTTTCTCTCTCCCCTCTTTTCTCAGTATCTCTGTTTTTATTCCTCCTCTTTTTCTATCCCTCCTTTTTCTCTATCCGTCCTCTCTTTCTCCTTGTCCTCTCTTTTTCTCTCTTCCACTTTTTCTCTCGCTCTCCTCTTTTACTCTAGCTCATTTTTTCTCTTGCGCCTTTTTCCCTCTCCTCCTTTTCACTCTCTTGTTTTTCTCCCATTGTTTGTTGTTTGTTTTTCTTCCTCTCCTTTTTTTATCCCTCTCCTCTTTTTTTCTCTTTTTTTTTCAGTAACTCTTTTTCTCTCTCTCCCCCTTTTTTTTCATTTTTTTTCTCGTTTTTTTTCACTCGCTCCTTTTTTTCTTATCCTCTCATTTTCTATCTCATCTCTTTTTCTTTCTCTTCCCTTTTTCTCTCTTTTCTTTTTCTCTCTCTTTTTTACTCTCTCCTCTTTTTCCACCTCTTCTTCTCTCCTCTTTTTCTCTTTCCTCTTTTCCTCTCCTCTATTTCTCTCATTTCTCTTGTTCTCTCTGGCTCCTCTTTTTCTCTCGACACTATTTTTCTCTCGCTCCTCTTTTTCTCTCCCTTTTTTTCCCGCTTTTCTTTTTTTCACTTTCTCCTTTTTTTCCCTCTTTTCTTTTTTTCATGTTCTCCTTTTTTTCACTCTCCCTTATTTTTCACTCCCCCTTCATTTTCACTCCCTCCTCTTTTCTCTCTCCTTTTCTCTCTCTCCTCATTTTCCCTCTCTCCACATTTTTCCCTCTTTATTTTTGCCCCTTTAATTTTTTTCCCCCTCTCGTCTCTTTTCTCCCTGTCCTCTTTTTCTTTTTCTCCTCTCCTTTTTCTCTCCTCCTTTCTCCCTCCTCTTTTCTCTCCTTTTTTTCTCTCCTTTCTCTTTTCCTTTTTTGCGCTCTTTCCTCCTCTTTGCGAATATCGCAATGGCTTTGTATTTCCTTGTCTTTTTTCCAGATTCAGTCCCACTCTTATTCAAGTGAGTTTATTACCAAAAACCATAAAATTAACATTAATAACACTATTTTGTTGAGTGGCTCATCATCAACCACGTGGTAAAACATAATTGATGTAGCTGATTCTAATAAAGTGCTTACACCTATAATTCACCAACTCGAAAGGTGCATTGTCGCATCAACTAGGATCCCTGGAAAAGTGCTCATGGATGACTCCAGGAAAATGGGCGTGGACTGACTATTGAATTGGTAGGCAGTATACCTTTTCTTGCTAATAGAGCTTATAACTCTAATTCAATTACCGCTCCCCTTTTACCCAAAATATAACAAGGTAAACGCTAAAAAACGACATCACCATACCTGCCCATTAAGATGGCTGACCTGTTATGGTACCAAATAAGTTCTCAGAATGGGTCAAGTTGCAATGATTGTAGACTAAACGCTCACCACTACACGCTCACCACATGAGCAGTTCTGCTTGCCAGGCTTGACCCTGCCAATTTCCAACTACTTCCACAAAAAGACAAAAAAAAACCCATCAGTACAGACGCATTTTGCCACTTTCACAAGAAGTCAAAACTCCCTTAGGTACAGACACATTGTCACTTTCACAAGAAAACAACAAGCCTCATCAGTACAGACACATTTAGCAACTTTCACAAGAAGACAAAAGCCTCAAACAGCCTCGCATGTACTGACATCTGTCACAATAACTGCCCATCTTGATTAGTGTTAATAACATTGATTTAGTCACTGTGGTGTTAATAACATTATTTAAGGGAGTGGGCTGCAAGTCAACACGCCTCTTTAAATCAAATTAGTATTGAACATTCTAATTCCGCATTTACGCCAATAATTCCATAACACATTGGGTAGTGTATAGACATTAGTGTTGGGTAACGAGGACCTTTTACCGATATTCGATATATATCGAATTTCAGGTACCCGATATTCGATATATCGCTTCGATATATCGAAAACCAAATTATCGTGATATATTGCCGATATATCGTATTGCCGATATATCGAACCATAAAAAAAATGAAAATTTTCAATTTTTTTTTTCCAAACCCAACCCCCCCAGCACAAATATCCGTACGATTTTCCGTACAATAACTGTACGGACACCCATTTTTTGCGATATATATCGCGATAATTTATGTTGGTCTTGGTACGATATATCGAGGAATCTGCTCGATCGATATTCGATATATCGAATATCGAAATTATCGCGATATGAATTAACCCGATACCCAACACTAATAGACATATCTTATCAAATCATAATAAGCACATCATAACAATGGCTTAGACAGACATGCGTATTTGTTTTGATTGGGTTTGAAACCACAATCCAAATTGGCTGAGAGTAAGTCGCTTTCTTTCACAAAAGACGAAGTACCCCTTCTTCTCCTTCTTTTTTTTTCTCCCTCTCCTTTTTCGCTCTCGTTTCTCTCTCTCCTCTTTCTCTCTTCTCCTTCTCTCTCTCCTCTTTCTCTCTTCTCCTTCTCTCTCTCCTCTTCTTCTCTCCTCTCTTCTCCTCTCTCCTATTCTTCTCTCTCTCTCTGTTTTTCTCTCATTCCTCTATTTCTCTTTCTCCTCTTTTACTCTCTTTTCTTTCTCTCTCCTTTTTTCCTCCCTCTTATTTTTTCTCCCTTTTTTCTCCCTCTCCTCTATTTTTTGCTTCTCCTTTTCTCTCTCTCCTCTGTTTTTCTCTCTCTCCTTGTTTTTTCTCTCCTCCTTTCAACCTTGCCTTTTTCTCCCTCTCCTCTATTTCTTTCTCCTCTTTTTCTCTCTTTCCTTCTTTTGTGTCTCTCTTCTTTTTTTTGTGTCTCATTTTGCCCCCCTGAATCGGGTGCTCGCCCCCATGAATCGGGTGCTCGGGGTTTTGACAAGTTCTTTCCAATATGTTTTTTATTGTTGGTGGGATTGTCCCCCCTCTAATTTGTGTTCTCTCAACATCTCGCTTAGTGGCTGTCACCAAACCCAATGTTGGGATCCGCCCTATTCCCCTTTGTGCGAGTTTATTCTTTGACGAACAACCCCTCCTTCTCAACCGACAGTTATTTGATTCCTCTTTCCTCTACGATTTGCACTCGTCAAAGCAACCCTTTTGAGGGACCTTTGTTTGCAATTGCTCGTAATGGCCGTCCGCGCTTCCGCTATTGCTTTTTGTTCTTGCCTCTTCCCTTCTGTTGCGAACTATACACATATTATTTACTCTATAGACCAAGTCGTATCGCCCTACAATGTTCTTAAAGATTGTTTCGTGTCAGCCTAAAACATTTTCAGAGATCGTTTCGCAAAACTCAACCTTTCCTTTCAACCCTCGAAGTGTGTTATTAAATCACCTCATGAAATTCCTCATTTTTTTACTCCTCTTCTTGGTTTTCAAACTCTACCTCCATCCGATAGCATTCAAGTGATGAGCCGCCCGTTTTTGTTCGGATACTTTAGTGACCCAATTGTTTTATTTTGCGATTTGTCCCTTGTTTACAACCTTACTAACCTTCCTCATTTCGAAGTGGCTTTGCTTTGTTGACAAGTTGTTTCGCCCACCACCTCTCTTGCTTTACTTGCACTTCCTTTCCCAACCCAATGTTTGTCTCTTCTCTTTCCGCTTTTGATAATCACCTCATGGATGTCCTTCACACTTTATTAAGTGCGAGGCTTTTGGTCGCAAGTTTGGGCCTATGTCCCGCACTCAAGCATATTTTACTATCTTTACAAGAGGATTTGGTTTACTATCCACGGCACTAATTGGCTCACCCTGCCTATTTGGGAAGTTGGTGAATTATTATTTCCGCTTTTGTCTCTCGTTTTATGGTTGAGGACACCCCCGTCCTTGCTATCGTTGTCCCTCGTGTTTCGTAGAGTGTTTTTGCCTTATTGTGGTTCATTTTGGACGCATGATGGTCTATTCCTCTTTTTGCTTTATGTATTGTTTCCACCTTTGTTACGAAATCAGTTGCGTGTGTCTAAAAAACTTTTTTTTATGAGGTTCTCGTCGCTAATAAATTTGGATTTTGTGGCGGTTCCCTCTAATTCTTTGCGTGCTTGCTTTCTGGTGGATGTGGTTATGGATTTAGGTTGTCAGTTACAACTATTTTATCCATTTTACGTTTAACGCTTTCTCAATTCCCTACACTCTTTGGTTCCGGTTTAGCCTCCCTCATCCACTTTTACTTCACTCTCGTTTGCTCATGCGATCGTGTATTTGAGCCGATGACCTCCATTTGCTTTGTTGCTCCCATGGGGAAGAGGTGATTTAGGCTTCACAACACTTAGCAGTTATTGAGACTATCACTTTTGAGGGGGGGGGGGCATTCTGTTTTTTGGGAGGATTCACATATTATTCTTTCGCGTTGGATTGATATTGTTCTACTCGGTGGTGCAAAACGCATATTTGGTGACATTGTTTTGGCGAACCCTATCTCGGAAATAATCGACTGTCAAGCCGCTCGACATGTTGGAGTGGCGGCCCGTGACACGGATAAAAAAGAACGTGATTATGCACACCGAGATATTTACAGGTTACTTTATTCCAATGGCGGTCTAGAAAGTTGGTTGTTTGGGTCTTCTTTTGGACGAGTTTCTCCCTACTTGTGGTCCTCGTTCGTTAAAGCGACGAGGACCTAAGAACCCTCCTACTGCAGTCCTTGCCTCTTTTTATCGTCGACGATTTTTTGTGGCTTTGCAAGTGCTAGCTTTGATCCTCCTTCGATTAGTTATTGTGGTTGTGGATCGTCGACGGCTTTTTTAACTTTTTCAAGATGCTCCATTGGGCTTGGGGAATCTTGGAGGTCACTTTTTGTAGATCTTTAGTTACTCTGAGGTTTGGTTAGGTAATGTTGGTCAGTGGTGTTGCTTCTTCGAGTGTCTGTGTTTTATGTGCCATTTTTCCGTGAGTTCGTTTTTTTCCTCATTGCTTTTCCTTTTCGATTGCTTTCCTCACCTGTAGTTTTTCAGGTTAAAATGCCGCCTTATTTTGTTCCCATGAACCCAGATAGTTTATGGTCGCGCTTTTTTTAATTAAGTCTTATTTGTCTTTTTTTGTATCTCATTTTCGATCTTTTTTTTTAGTTCTCCTTTTTTTCGCTCCTCTTTTCCCTTATCCTCTTTTTCTCTCTCCTCTTTTTCTCTTTTTACTCTCTCTCCTTTTCTTCTCTTTCTTCTCCACTCTTTCCTCTATAATCTCTCCTCTCTTCTTCTCTCTTCCCCCCTTCTACTCTCTTTCCTCTCCTCTCCCTTCTCTCTTCTCTCTCTCCTCTTTTTCTTGCTCTGCTCTTTTTCTCTCCTCTTTTCCTTTCTCCTCGTTTTCTCTCCTCTTTTTCTCCCTTTTCTTTTTCTCTCTCTTTTTCTCTTCTCCTTTTTTTTTCTTTCCTCTTTTTTCCTTTCTCCTCTTTTCCTCAATATCTCTTTTTTTCTCTCCTATTTTTCTCCCTCTTTTTCTCTTTATCTTTTTCTCTTCTCTTTTTTTTTCTTTCCTCTTTTTCTCCTTCTCCTCTTTTTCTCACTCTCTAACTCTAATTAGAGGAAACATCAGAAATAATACGATGTCTCGGCCACAAACCCTTTTTTCTCGTCCAGATTTTGGGTTTCATTAAAAAAAACCTATTTCACAATTCCGGTCCATGAACCTTTGCCCTAATTGTCTGTTAAAGCTCGTTTTCTTTTGCAGTCCAAAATCATCCACGTCCTATGAATCAGAAATAGAATCTAACTATTCTAATTATATACATACCCGGTGTAGTTCATTGATTCAAAAGTAATGGTGAATGTAAAAAAATTTGGGGCTCAAAATTACAACACAAAGTAAAACCACAACCCAAAATTGGAATACAAAATTGCGAGAAATTGAAGCCTCAAAAATGATTAAACATTAAAAAAAATCCTTCTCCATATTAATATAAAAAGTTTTTCTACATTTTTGAAGTTTTCTAAAATCATAAGGCCTTTGCCTTCCATCTAACAAAACAATCTCCACTATAACTAGTGTGGACCAAAATAAATCAAACTTCTCAATTTCTTTGACTAGTGCATAAAATGGAGTGGATTACACTGATTGCAAAAGTAATACATTCCCTGGAAAAAGTGAATGTCCACCGAAGCCCTTTCTTTTGTGATGATATTTTTTTTTTTTCTGTAATTCCTTAATTTTCATTCTATTTTCACAAAGCTCCCTAATCTTTTACCCATCAGATGTTGCCGACCACGTTTGGTTTTCCAAGACACTCAGATGAGAGCTTAAAAAAGAAATTACGCTTCGAAAAAGAAACAAAAGGGAAGGGGGAGGGGAGGAAGGGTCAAATGGAAAATAATTTCCACAAAGAAAGTTTTCCTTGAAAGGGAACATCCTCACTTTTCACAACTGTCACATTTACGATTTTATCTTTCGAACTTGTTTCAGAACTCCGGCAATTTTCCGGCTCGAAACACCCCAAATTTTGTGGCCTGGCTATAGGCATAGGGCACTTGATGTTCCTTCAAAAAAATTTCCCTGTTACCAAAAAATAAAAAATTATTAAGTTATATGGATAAAGAAAAATATCCCTCATTGATGATGCATCTCCTCTACTAGGTAAAGCGGAGATAAGAAAACCTTTTACACAATTATAATAATCAACTTGAAAATCACAACAAATGAAATGCAAAAGGGATGATGGAAAAATAGTGTGAGAGGGAGAGACAGAGAGAGAGGGGAGAGAGGGAGAGGGAGAGAGCGGGAGAGGAGGACAGAAAGGAGGGTAGAAGGATAGAGAAGGCGAGAGGAGAGAGAAAAGGAGAGAGAAGATGAGAGAGGAGGGAGAAGGAGAGAAAAGGAGGAGGAGAGAGGAGACAAAATCTTACAATTCTGCCCGCAGCCGTTCGGGTTCTGATGTCTCACATTCAATCTCGTATTGTGTTCCAAAAGAAAACTGATAGAAAAACCCCAAAAAGAAAACTCAAAATAAATTCCCGAAATTCAGAAAGGAAACTCCCAAAAAAGACAACCAAAAAAAAACCTGAACAAGAAAACCCCAAAAAGTAAACGTCTCCAAAATAAACAACTAAGAAAGAGACGACCAAAGGAAATACTCCCCAAAAGAAACACTAGTCTACTCAATTTAGGATGGCAGCTAACATCATATTACATTTTAAAAAGGGAAACGAGAGAAAAAGGAAATTATCTTTTCCCAAAGGTTTAATTTGCAGCATGATTTATGGAGGAATATTTTCCCAGAATTCAATCTACGAAAAGAAAATTGACATGATATTTTTTTTTATCTAATGGTTGATTTTTCCCAGTATTCCTTTTTTGGAAAAAAGTTGACATATGTTTTACTATATCTAATGGTTTCATTTTTCTCGGTCAATTTACGGGAACAAAATTGACATGTTATTTATACATCAAATGGTTTCCAAGTATCAAAAATGGCATATAAGAGGCAAAATGTACAATTTTTTTCTTTTCAGAAGTCCTGTATGGTGAAATTCCAAGTATCTGTCAAAATTTTCGGTACATTGTTAAAAAATTACGGAGGACAATTAAGGTTAAGTAGACACTGAGATGCTAACACTGGTCAATATAGAGATTATTTGACACTGGGGCCTGAATTAATTCAATTTGACAAATCGGAATTCCCAAAAAAAAAGTGAAAACGACTGTTTTTCATCATTTTTTGGGAAAAATACTGCCCGACCTTTTTTAAGGTTAAATGAGCTACGAATTCCAATGAAACAAAAATGGCCAAAAATACCGACTGACTGCTCCAAAAAACGTTTTTTCTCACTATCCGAAATTATCGATCGAAACTAGAGAAAAGTTAACACCATAAAAACGTCTACAACTGTCACCAAATACATGATGGCCACAAAAAAGAGTCACATTGAAACCCAAACTTCCAAAAAAAAAAAAAACCATTTTTTCCATACCATTATTTCCATTGTTTTCTGGAATGGAGAATCTAAGATAACCGACAAACATTGGCAAAATAGACCATATGTAGACAGATGCCCTAAATAAGTTTTTATTTGACGTCACTTAAACAGGCACCATGCCTTCATATGTGCTCCAAAACTGAAAATTTCGCTTGCGTTAGATGACTCATCTCAAGACCTACACAAAATCGCAAAAATGTAAAAATGCTCGAAAGCGCAAAAACGCAAAAACACAAAACGGAAAAACGCTCAAAAACGCGAAAACGCAAAAATGCAAATCACAAAAACGCCCAAAATTGCAAATCACAAAAACGCCCAAAATTACAAAATCGCAAAAATGTAAAAACACAAAAACGCGAAAACGCAAAAAAACAAAAATGCAAAAAAACAAAAACACAAAACTACAAAAATACAAACACACTCAAATTGGGGATGCGTTGACGCAGCTAGGTCCAAAAACGTGGAACGCATGATCAAACTTCAAAAATTAAAATTTTGGTGTTTTCCTAAACGATGCCACATTCCCTGTTAAATTCCGATGGACGAGAAAAAAATTGCCCCGTACAAGTCTCGGTCTTGACTACATGTGGATGTAAACAATACATTTTTTCGATTTTTGTAGAGGCTTGAAAAGAACGTTCTGGTGAACGCTGTCGCCGATTAGCTTTAAAGTTTTCCCAATAACCCGTATGTGGAAGAAACAACAAAATCCTAATAGACACTTTCTAGAAAGATCTTGGAAAAATGGATGTCCATAACCGAAAATGCAATAATCTGATAAAATATTGTAGAAACCCTAAACAGTTTGAGCATTTTTGAGCATTTTTTGACATTTTTGGGCATTTTTTACCTCTGACGACAATGGTGTTGCAAGAATCCCATACAATGACTTGAAAAGCTGGGCATTATCAGGGCGTTTTTTGGGCATTTTTGGGCATTTTTGGGAGTTTTTACCTTTGCCGAAAAAAATGCTGCAGTAAACCAATAAATTAATCTGTAGAGCCTACAAATTTTGGGTATTTCTAGCTATTTTTTTGAGATTTTTGGGCATTAAGAGATTTTTACCTTTGTTTCGTCAAGTTCAATCTGATGGTTGTTCCAAGAAAAGACCATCCGGACATTCCGAAAACCTCCCAAACAAACAAATTTGTGACATTGGTAGCGCTCTACCTGTTCCCCACCAAAGCAACAAATGAAAAAAAAACAAAAAAAAAACATTTTTTTCTGTTATTATTATTTTTCACTTTTTGTTATTATTTTTTTGTTTGCTTTTTTTTGTTAGTATGTTTGGCAGTTATTTTTTGCTGGTCTTTGATTTTTGTGTGAGCGAAAAAATAATTGCAGACAGGAAAACAAGAAGGAAAGAGGAAAGAAGAAAAGAAAAAAGTTGTTTGAGAATGAACTTAGTACTTGCATGGAATATGAAACAATGAATTTACCTGTATAATGTCCAAAAGGTTATTTTCACTGAACCAAAAGTTCAGTAAAAAATCATTTTACCCCATAAAAAAGTAAGTAAAAGAAAACATATCTTACAACACTATGTAGCTCAAGCTGTTGAAGCAAAATCCTTCAAAACATTTTTTTATTTTTTTTATGAAACTACGGAGTGAATCATTATTAGATTAAATAAATTGTTAGCATGGCGTTTATACTAGTGTTATTTACTTTATTTCGGTTCCAAATGATGTAGCTTTTTGGAACTGTTTAAATATCTAACATAAACAGACAAAACATTTCACAGTTTAATAAGAAAAAGTATATTGTACACTTAAACCACTAACAAAATAGTGTTATTGACGCTACTGACGATCCACAGTGTAAGAAGAAGTACATTGTACACTTACCACTTTTTGAAGCAATTCGCAATTTAGGGACAGAAGTTTTTGTGGGTCGTCCACACAAGCACGTCCTAAAGCAGGTTCGATTTCTTCCTCTTCCTAAAAAAAAACAAATGAAAGTAGTTTATTATTTACTAGTTAACCATAACAACAATGTAAAAGAGAAAAGAAAAAGTAAAGAGAAAAAGGACTTGAAATGATTAAAGCAGATTCAATTCGTCCTCACCCTTGAAAACACCAAATGAAATTGGTTGATTATACACTGATTAACCATAATAACAATTTTTTAAGAAGTAGAATAAAAGGAACAGAGAGAAAAAAATGAGAAAACAAGTAAAAAAAAGAAAAAAGTAGAAACAGTAAACAAAAAAAGAAGCACGAAATGATTTAATGCAAATTTGATTCTTTCCTCTTCCTCAAAGCATCAAATGAAACTGGTTGGTTATTTCTTAATTTACAAAAACGATAATAATAACAAAAAGGTACAATCAAAAGTACAATAAGTAAGCAAAAAAAGAACAAAGTAATGATTTAAAGGAGGTCAATTTCTTCCTCTTCCTAAAAACATCAAATGGAGCTGGTTTGTCATTAATGATTAGCCATAATAATAACAGAAGAGTAAAACCAGTACGGAGAAAAAGAACACACAAATGATTTGCTCTGCAGTCAATACATTACAATTAACATCTACCGTACAGATACTCGTTTTATTAGGGAAAGTGAAAGCGAAAAAAAAGCAAAAGAAAGTTTATAACAAGTAAATCTCTTTTTTACTTTTGCTTTCTTTTCTTTTTAAGAAAGACATCCACAGAAAGAAATGTTTTGGCATGTTTAAAAACACACAAATAATCAAAGGGAGCGGCATAAAGACAGCATAAAAATGGAAGAAATAAAGGAAAACTAAAGCAGTTGTTTAGAATATTCCGAGGTCGCTTTAGAAACAAGATGTAAAACAAAGTCATTACAGGAAATTACACACAAAAACGGAAAAACTGAAGGAAAACCTTTACACAATAAAACGGAAATTTTAAAAGGAAAAACTTAACGGATAAAACCAAAAAGTTAAGGAAAAACTTTTCAAAAGGAAGAACTTAACCCATAAAAACGTCAAAATGAAAGGAAAATTCGAAGCAGAAACTTCACACATAAAAATGGATAAACATAACAGAAAAATATAACGGGAAAATTAAGGAAAAAATTAATAAGTTTTTGATATGTACCTCAGTAGCTTTCCCAATTCCATCCACCATAAGGGCTCTTCCTTTAATAGTCACTACACATTTCGAATCATTATTATAAAAACGCAACCGTAAAGTCACACGTTTTGAGCTTCTGTACACAGAGGGAGAGGGAGAGGGAAAGGAAGAGGAAGAGGGTGAGGAAGAGGATGAGGGGGAGGAGGGAGGGGGAGGTAGAGAGAGAACGATCATGAAATTGTCAAATTGTATAGAAGTGGGAATTGTGAACTGGACGAAAATAAAGATAAAGTTAATCCTAAAAAATCGTAGAGAATGTCAAAGACTTGCACCAAAATCAGAAATTGTTAAAAGGACTTCAGGCTGGATTAAACAACAAAAATAAAATAACACCCAAAAAAAAGACAAAATCGGCATAATTTGTCGACATGAGAAATCACAAAAACAAGGCTTACTAATTGACATTTTTTTTGTTAAGGCTTTCCTCACAAAAAAGCAAAATACTGAAAACATAAAACCATACACAATAAACACCAAATTCCTCTCACTCTAAACTATCATAATTCCCAAAAAAAAAACAACAGTACACGAAAATCGGGGCATAAAAAAACCTAAGATTCTCGGTTACCAAAAAATGTTCACCAAAAATACATTTGCCAAAAATACATTTCCACAAATTTCAAATTTCAAAAAATCATAATCGAACACAAGTCTCAAAACCTTTCTCTTACTTCCCTATCTTTCCTCAAAACAATTATGAGTGCCCTAAACTGAATACTCTACTTAGTCTGTAAAGTGATTCACAACATCAATGATACATCATTACTACGATTCACACCATTAAATATACACAAAAAAGTCAAATCCACACTAAAATCGGTGGAAAAGGTTGATTCTTACAGCTCCTGTTTCGCGCCGTCGAAAAACACGTTTTCTTGAAAATGAGTTACGACGTGGCTTTCCTTCAGAATTTTTGCCACGGCTCCGTGGGCTTCGGCCGAAGGAAGACGGAGTTTCACTTCCACTTCCATGGGAATCACCTTCTTAAACCTTCGGTTAGGGTTTTTAGTTTTAGGAGTTTCAGCTTTCAGTGTTCGAGTTAAAAGAGTTTCAGTGATTAGGGTTTCAGTTTTTAGGGTTTCAGTTTTTAGGGTTTCAGTTTTTAGGGTTTGAGGAATTTTTGCAAGAAGCTTTTCTGCAACTTTTACAACCCTAAAATGAAAAGACATTCGAAAGTGTCACAGTTTCAGGAAAGTCTAGATATTACATGGCGAGTCTCTGACCAATGGAAGTGAGTTTATGTTGGATTTTCATATGGACACGCGTCCGACAATTGAGCAAACTGAAATTGTAAAGTACACGTCCGTACGCAACGTGGCAATTGTACTCGCATCAAATGTCGGTGAGTTAAGGTGAACCTCCATCAGCGAAAAAGTGGGGTTGTTTAATGGATGATATGTGTTTTCATAACATTACATATTGTTTTTTATTTTATTTGAAAACTACACCGCGAATCGTAATTAGAGTAATGAAAAAATTAGAGTACAAAAACTAAAAAAAACAATTAGAGTAATGAACGCTAATTTATGTGATAGAGCTATTTCAA
Source organism: Zygnema cylindricum (assembly GCA_037447655.1). Lineage (NCBI taxonomy): Eukaryota > Viridiplantae > Streptophyta > Zygnematophyceae > Zygnematales > Zygnemataceae > Zygnema > Zygnema cylindricum. The sequence continues at coordinate 632,079 of JBBHKE010002973.1, read as the reverse complement.
CTATGAAGTTTACTCTAATTTATTTACGTATTCTAATTTGGCACGCTAATATCCTCTACTGTAAATAAGGCATTCGTACAGAATTTGGCAAAACGTACAGTTTATCGTCACTATGGACGTTTGCACTACGTGGTTTGTTAAAACGCAGTTACATGATAACGGCCTGTATTAAATCATTATTTGTACTTTTTTACTTAATAAAGTACAATTTTGCACGGTCGGAGGTCGTCCGTACTCCACACTATTTAAAACAAACCTATAATAGAATTAAAAACGCTAATTAAACTTTATCTTAAATAGAATAATGAAAAAATTAGAATCATTTACTCTATTTCATGTGATTAAGTCAAAATTTTGAGCGACCGAATTAGAGTAATTTACTCTAATTACGATTCGCGGTGTACTGTACAGTACAGTAAGTTTCTTAATTCGTTTTGAACAAGCAAGCACGTTTGTTTCCCTTCCGTGTGTCTTTCTCTTTAGGCGTCCCAACGGAAAGGCGTTGGAGTTCCCCGCCTATTTGGATTAGTAGACGCGTACGGCACGTTATTCTAGGAGCTATTTAGGCAGAGTATTGTAGTTTGAGAGTTTATTCTACGTTTGAGATTAGTGATCAATTTGGAGATTCTAAGAGTCCTTTGGGATTAATTTGGAGGTGTTAAGGATGCTTAATGATCCATTCGGAGCATAGAGGTGTTATGAAGTGTTATCTTTGTCTTAGATTTGGATCAATTGAGGTGTAGAGGTGCTAATCATTCTTTGGTGATCAATTTTTGAGAGGAGTGGAGTGATGAGAGGAAGAGAGTGAGGACCCGGAGTTTGATGTAAAAGAGACTTTAGCCAAAATATATGAATCCCCTTTTGGGCAATGGTCAATTCTTGCGAATGCTTCCGCTCTATGATCTTTATTTATCATCGATCCTAACAATCCACATTCGGCAAACTCGATCTTGAACTCAAATATTTCTGAGTTTCAAATGACAGTTTAGAATTTCGGCTCACATTGCTTCGGACATTTCGGCTCACATACCTTAGAACATCAATGTTAGTGTCCGATTTTTTTGTACAAATTATGAATTCAATTTCCCCTTCTTGACATTGACAATGGATTGCGACCCCACATCCACATCCATAGTGTTAGGATTTACAATTGTTGAATCTGCGTTTACGTAATGTTGGTTCGTAGTTAGTGTGGTTTAGATTTGGTCGCGCGTCGGTTATGTTTCATTTAGTTTGACTTAGAACTCTGTGCGTCAATTCGCGGACTTTGTTTTGTTTGATTTTGTATTCCGTGCGTGTACTTTTCACGTGTACACAATTACATTTGATTTCATTTATTTTGTTTTGTTTAAGTTTTGGTACCGTACGTCGAGAAGTTTCGTTTCGCGCGACGTACGTCTAGTAGTTTTGTTTCGCGTCAGTTAAGTTTGTCGTACAAGACTTTGTCAGTTTTGTTTCTAGTAGTTCCATTTTGCGTTGTACCATATTTGCGTCTAAATACATTGTGACACTTCTAGAAATGGTGTTCTACATTATTTCCGTGGCTAAGTTATAAAGCCATCGTGTGAATTAGAAAGAAAATTAAGTGACGGATATGTAAGAGTCAAATTAGGAATTAATCAAGGGTCAATTAAGGAAGAATGAATTAAGAGAAGTGTAATGTTTAGGATTGAGTTAATATGAGTATATTTTATTGAGTGTTCAATTTGCCTCTATCTTGGATTATAAGCTTTCAATGTGTTATCATGTTTGATTTAATTTAAATTTTGCTTCCGCATTGAGACATTTAAGTAATTGTGAGCGCATTCCGATTGACTCTTATTCCTATCAATTGGTATCGGAGCAGTGTTTATTTAGATTGGAGTTAAGAATTGATAAAAAGTTTATAAGTGATGGTTGAGGAATACTCCGCAAAGAGAGAAAACACAGAAGTCACTTTTGGAGTTGGAGAATCGGAGAAGCTATCAATGGCGAATGAGAGTCTCACAATTCAGTTTGATCTAGCGACTATAGAGGAACTTTACGAATTTTTAAAGGCAAAAAGAGAAGGTCAATCATTTGGTAAGACTCCTACCTTTGGTGGCAATTCAGATGATGAGAGTTCTAAAAAGAAAATCGAAAAGGGCAAAATGGAATTACGTTTTTATGATAATGATGATGAGTCAGATTCAGATGAAGAATACGGTTATAAGGTGTCTTCTAAGACTATCATGTTAAATGGAAATAATTATCCTGTATATAAGAATATATACAAAGAACCTTTACTCCAAAGAAATTCTGGAAAATACTTACAAGAGAAGAGAAAAGACCATTAGATGCAAAAAGAAGGAAAAAATGGGATGCTAAAGATATGGCACATGACTGCAATACTTCAGAGTAGTATCATGAGCATATGTTAACTCATGATACCGCTCATGCTTGTTGGACTCATCTACAAAATTTGTATGAGAAAGGATTCGCAACTAAGTCTAATTATGTATTTCAAGACTTTATTCAATTTAGGATGAAGAGTAATGAGTCGATTGATGATACTCTAAAAATATTTAATGTTTTCATAGAACCGTTGAATAGCGCAGGAAAGTTTCCTCCTGAAGATGAAAAAGTATTTGTGTTTCTAAATGGGTTACCATCTAAGTTCGATGTCACAGTAGAAGTTATAAGATCTATAGAGGATCCTGCTTTTGATTTTGCTATTAATTTTCTAAAAGGTGCAGAGAAGAGTAAAGAGAAAGATAGTAGAGGATTTGGAAAAAGTAATGTAAACCTCACAGACATGTTTGATGTATATTCTCTACGTGGTAGTGGACGTAGAGGAAGGTTTAGATCATGAGTGGGTAGAAACAATTTTCAGTATTTATGATTTGGAAGAGGTTACAACGATCAAGGTGATGTAAGTCATGATATTTGTTATAAGTGTAAAAAGGAAGGACATATAGCTATTAGCAGTTTAGATAGGGAAAAGCAATGCAATATTTATTGGAAATAGGGACATGTTAGTGCTCAGTGTTTTCAACGAAATAGAGGAGGATCATCTTACTACTCGAAAAGAGGAGGATCATCTTTACTTCTCGGAAAGAGAAACAGGTCGTGGAAGATTTGGATAATCACGTGGAGGAGGACATCAAACCCACTATTCAGATTTTCATGACGATCAAGGCGATAAGTCTCTAAACTTTTCTATGATGATGAAAGAAGATGGAAATGTAGCTGTCAATTCTGCAGATTCCGCATGTGGGAGTCAAAGTTTTAAAGATTGGATAGTTGATTCACGAGCAACTCAATATGTTTGTAGTGATTTTAGTTTGTTTACAGATTTGAGAAAACTTATTGTTCCTAAGACTATTACGGTTGTTAGTGGACATGTTGTCCCGATAGATACAGTGGGAACTGTTAGATTAGATTTACCTGTTAAGAATGTGAATGGTCAAGTTGTTGTAAGAAAAGTGAATTTGAACAATACCTTGTATTTTCCTAAAGGAGTCGTAAACCTTGTTAGTGTTTCTCAGATACAAAAGAATGGTGGTAGAGTAACCTCGTTTGAAAATAGAAGAATAGTTTTCCAAGATAGAGAAGGAAATCAATTTGGGGAAGGTTATGTAACTGATTGTTTGGAAAGTAAGCTAAAATGGGTTAGACTATAGAAAGATCAGAGTTCAGTAATTTCAGTCAATGCTGTAAGCTGTGAAAGAGGAGATATAAGTTTATGGCATCACAAACTTTGTCATATTTCTGATTCTAATATAAAGAATATGATGAAAAGTGCAGCAGTAAGAGGATTAGAGTGTGTATCCGGAGAGAAAGTTCAAGGTTGTAATGGTTGTAGCAAAGGAAGACAGAAGTATAGAGCTGGTGCTCCCCTTGAGCTTGTTCATTTAGACTTATGTGGAGACGTCAAACCAGTAAGTCTAGAAGGACATAAGTATATCTTTGTAATTGTGGATGATTATAGTCGAAAGAGTTGGGTATATTTGTTGAAACATAAGTCAGAAGCGTTATATAAGTTTCGAGAATTTGTTGTAAAGGCTGAGAGAGAAACGGATAGAATTACGGTTACGTACTCATCTGAGTCTAATGGAATTGCTGAGAGGAAGAATAAGACACTTCAAGAGATGGTTAAAGCTATGTTACATAGCACTGAACATAGTGTGAGGTTTTGGGGAGAAGTTGTTTTTACAGCAAATTACATTTGTAACAGAAGACAATAACAGAAGACTAACTTCGGTTTCTCGAGATAAGACGCCTGAAGAATTGTGGAGTGGCATGATTCCATCTGTTCGACATTTGTGGATTTGTTCGACATTTGTGGATTTGGGGATGCCGAGCCACTGTCTACATCGAGAAAAGATATCGAGCGGGAAAATTCAGTCCTAGATCTTGGACGGGTATTTTTGTTGGATATAGTCTTAATTCAAGTCAATACAAAATTTTCAATCCCGGTACTCGAACGGTTGGCGAATCGAGGAATCTGAAGTTTCACGAAGATTTGGCGAAAGCAATGGAGTTCACAAAAGATAAGGAAGAAATTTTTGATTTTGAGGGAAAGAGCAATTTGGAGGAGTTCAAAATTAATGACGAGAGTGACGAAGAGGAGGGTGAAGAATTTCCATTGAAAAATAAGAAATCTATTAAAGTTGGTAAGAGATCTAAATCTTCCCAATCTGATTCTGAAAGCTTAAAAAGTGAGAATGAAAATCAAAAATCTAAGTTTTCAGACAAAGAAGTGAACGTAGTTTGCCATCTGTAAGTGAGAGAAATGATGTTGTTGAAGAAGAGATTGTTGTTAGAAGAATTAATCGAGCAAATAAAGGAAAGGATCCAAAGAGATTAACTTTTCACATGAATGCTAAGGATAAGTCCGTTAATTTTATTCCATATTCTAGATTAAATGAGTTTATTTTATAGCAATTACTGAGTGAGCCTCTAAACGGGGATCCTAAATCTTATTCAAAAGCTGTAGCATCAAGTGATTGGAATGAAAAGTGGAAACCAACTTTTGAGAAAGAACTTAAGTCTATTATTGATAATGGAACATTTGAAAAAGAAGTTTTACCAGAGGGAAAGAAAGCTATTGATTGTAAATGGGTATTTAAAACTAAGACGCGTGCATCAGGTGAAATTATTAAATACAAGGCAAGATTAGTTGGTAAAGGTTTTTAGCAGAAATAAGGTAAAGATTATACAGAAATATACGCACCTGTGGTTAAGTTTGATAGTTTAAGGATGATTATTGCGATTGCTGCTGCTAAGAGAAAGCATATCCACCAAATGGATGTGGAAACTGCTTTTCTAAATGGAGAATTGTAAGAAAAAGTTTATATGAAGATTCCAGAAGGAGTTTCGGGCAAACCAGGACATGTGTGGAAGTTGAAGAAGTCTCTCTATGGACTTAAGCAAGCACCAAGGATTTGGTATACTCGTCTTCACAAGGTACTTTTGGATTTTGGTTTTGTTCGTACATTTTCAGATATAGGTGTTTATGTCAAAAGAGAAGGAGTTGATCAGATTATATTTAGTGTGTATGTTGATGATTTTATTATGATTTCAGATAGTCTTGAAAGGATCCACGAATTGAAATGTTTTCTTAGTAAATTCTTCAAAGTTACAAACTTAGGAGAAGCTAGATACATTCTAGGTATTGAGGTGATAAGAGATGAGTTTGGTTCCTTAAAACTTAGTCGAGAACATTATTATAAGGAAGTCTTAGCTAGGTTTTTCATGTTGAATGCTAAGCCTTTAAGTACACCTTTGGATCCTAGAGTTCAGTTGAGTAAAGTAAAAAGTGAGCCAACAATTGATGTACATTATAGAGAAGCAGTTGGTTGTTCGATGTATCTTAGTGTTGGAACTAGACTAGATATTTCAGCTGTTGTTAGTATTGTGAGTAAGTATTGTCAAGCACCTAAGAAGTGTCATTGGGAGAGCTTTAAAAGGATTTTTAGATATTTGGTTGGAACCTTAAGTTATGGTTTTGTTTATAAGGCGGATTCAGAGTTACATTGTTTTGGATATTGCGATTCCTATTGGGGTGGAGACTTCGACACGAGAAAGTAAACATCCGGTTACGCTTTCGTATTATGTGGAGGTGCGATTTCGTGGAGTTCGAGACTTCAACCTACGGTAGCCTTAAGTTCGACGGAGGCCGAATATATGGCAACTTCGAATGCTGCCAAGGCTTCAATTTGGTTAAGAGAAATGTTAACTGAGTTGGGAATTATTATTAAGTATATGAAGTTGTTTATAGATAGTATATCAAGCATTACATTGGCTAAGAATCCAGTGTTTCATAACAACACTAAGCATATTAGGATTCAGTGGCATTACGTGAGAGACTTAGTAAATGCTGGTGAGATTGAGTTTATTTTTGTGCCAACGGGTGAAGAAACAGCTGAAATGTTAACTAACGCTGTTATGAATGATGTCTTTATGAGAGGAAGGCCTAAGTTAGGAATATTTTGAGTTTGCTTAAGATTTAGTATAGATCAAACATTGAGAGGGGGATTGTTAGGATTTACAATTGTTGAATCTACGTTTACGTAATGTTGGTTCGTAGTTAGTGTGGTTTAGATTTGGTCGCGCGTCGGTTATGTTTCATTTAGTTTGACTTAGAACTCTGTGCGTCAATTCGCGGACTTTGTTTTGTTTGATTTTGTATTTCGTGCGTGTACGTTTCACGTGTACACGATTAGATTTGATTTGATATATTTTGTTTCGTTTAAGTACTGGTACCATACGTCGAGAAGTTTCGTTTCGCGCGAAGTACGTCTAGTAGTTTCTTTTTGCGTCAGTTAAGTTTGTCGTACAAGACTTTGTCAGTTTTGTTTCTAGTAGTTTCATTTTGCGTTGTACCATATTTGCGTCTAAATACATTGTGACACTTCTAGAAATAGTGTTCTACATTATTTCCGTGGCTAAGTTAAAAAGCCATCGTGTGAATTAGAAAGAAATTTAAGTAACGGATATGTAAGAGTCAAATTAGGAATTAATCAAGGGTCAATTAAGGAAGAATGAATTAAGAGAAGTGTAATGTTTAAGGATTGAGTTAATATGAGTATATTTTATCGAGTGTTCAATTTGCCTCTCTCTTGGATTATAAGCTTTCAATGTGTTATCATGTTTGTTTTAATTAAAATTTCGCTTCCGCATTGAGACATTTAAGTAATTGTAAGCGCATTCCGATTGACTCTTATTCCTATCACATAGCCTCAATGTCTTTGAAATTGATGACGTCATCCCCCTCTTCGAAAAAATCAAGATTTTTCTTCAATTCGGCCGATTTCTTGACAGCCGATCTTGAATTCTCATGATAAGTGGCATTGCGCGATTCTTATACAATGCGACATTTTGAGGTTTTTCTTTAATTCGACCGACTTGTTGATAATCGATTTTATATTCTTATGAAAATTCACATTGCCTTATTTTTATACAATACAACGGACTGGATTGAATACACGGTAAGATTCCCATTAAAATATAGCCCACAAAAACCTTGGGCCGACTCCTCGCCGGAAATTTCCCGCTCTTTACCTGATCACATCGACCGTAGCACGATATGCCCCAATTCGAAGATGAAAGAGTGCCAGTTTCCTCACATATGTAAATCAAAGGACGTTTTGTCACCGGAAACTAAAGTAGTTTTCCGATTACGAATATTGTTAGACGTGAGGATGACTTATTCCCACAATGAAATGTTTATGATTGACGAAATGCAACGTCCTCCTCACCGTTTCTTGTAAAGTACCATTCTTCCTTTCAGTTACTCCATTAGATTTGGAATAATTTGGCAATGTGAATTGTTGCCTTAACCCCTTCTCCTTATAATACCACTCGAATGGAATAAAGTCCCCTCCATTGTTTGAGCACGTGGCTTCAGTTTCGTATCGCACTGTCTTTCGGCTCACACATGCGCATCAGGTTTCTTTTCAAAACAAACCCGAGAAAATGTCGAATAATGATCCACAATTACCATAACCCACCATTTCCATCCAATGCTTTCCAACTTCATGTGTGTAATAGATCAACGTGGACGAGCTCCAATGAATGTTGAGCCAATTGCAAAGAAAGCCCAAAGCGTTGCTGAGGTTGTGTTGGAGGGAATGCACTCTCAAGTTGTCGCCCTTCTCCTACCATTTTTTACGCCTTCTCGTACCCTTTCATTGTCTACCCCCTCTTCCACGAAAGTAATGCATCGGCAATGACCAAATTTGTGGCTTCGAGCCTAAAGAGATTTTTGAAAACTTGATGCTGTTACCGTAAGCACAATATTCTCGTAGGAATTATTTTCCCATGCGAATAAAATCTGCTTGAGATGACTCCATCTTTGCCATCTTCATGTAATTCACGATGATCTCGTAAGAATAATTTTCCCTTGCGAATAAAATCTACTTGAAATGACTCCATCTACGCCATCTTCGTATGATTCACAATAATCCCGTAGGAACTATTTTCCGTCGCGAATAAATTCTACTTGAGATGACTCCATTTGTATGGCAATGTGTTGATTGACCTTGGCACTTTATCCTCATTAGTGATCACTTTGATTATTGTTAAATACTTGGTCGACATTATTATTGAATCGCTTCACCGCATCATTGACTGATTTATTTAGTTTCATCTTCAATTGTATGAAATTGGAGGAAACATATAGGCCTTAGTTTTGGATTCCTTTCTTGAATTAGGACTAACGCTTTCCAACATCCGTGTGAAATGTTGTGCGTGAGGAAATGACCATGCACGAACACGGAACAAATTTGCTTCAATTTGACAATGCCATCAATTTTTTCCTCTTCTGCAGGCGCCGAGCCTTGGTATATCGATCGAAATTTTCCCCTCTCCATTCACTTCCTTGCAAAGTCTCTTCAAAAACAATTAGGCTCCAATGTATCTCTTTCAAGTGGCGTAAATCGTTCCGTCAAAGCCAACGCTCTTGCCAGGCATTTGAAATATCTCCTCTCCTATTCTTTAACAATATTCACCTAAATTTGCGTCATACCCCATCTTCTTCATCAACAAAAATTCCTCCAACTGGATCGATATTCGAAATTTTACCCAAGAATCAGGCCCAAAATTTTACCCAAGAATCAAGCTCAAAATTTTACCCAAGAATCAGGCTCAAAGTTTTACACTAGAATCAGGCTCAAAATTTTATCTAAGAATCAGACTCAAAAATTTACCCAAAAACCAGGCTCAAAATATTACCCAAGAATCAGGCCCAAAATTTTACCCAAGAATGAGGCTCAAAATTTTACCCAAGAATCTTGCCATTCTGTAATTTTTTAACGGTAGTTTGCGTCCGATGCCACACGAATAAACTGTGTGGCCACATGGGACTAGCCTATCCCTGCTTAGAGGGATGCTCCTTGCTAAGGCCAACATATGACGATGTTCACTTAGATTAGCTGCCTAATCTTGAATAATCCCCTAAAATAAAATAACCCTACGTTCGTGTCATCCTACCTTAGGTCGGAGGGAGCCCGTGGTACAATTGTATATATATATATATATATATATATATATATATATATATATATATATTTGTGGGAGTTATGTTTTTCTTTTGTACTACTTGTCTTGTTATTTTTTTTCTATATTTAAAAATGTTTAGTTATAAAATAATGAATTGGTGGACGAGAGTGGTTAAGGGTGTTGGGGCATTGAAAGTGGTATCAATCTGATGTGCAAACATCACATTTGTGCATTTGTTTCCTCTTAAATTTTGTCTAAGTTATTTTTCCTTCATTGGTTGTGGATATGCTTTTTTTTATTTAACAAAAACGGGTTGGGAAGGAAGGGATTGCCCCATAAGCTCTTTGAAATGATGTTTTGTATTTTTTATTTCCCTATATGCTACCAAGTTTTTAATTGGTTTTACATTCTTTTTTGTTTAATTCGATAACCCGTCAAAATTGTGCACAAATGGTATGTTTTGTTCCGAAAAAGAAAAAATACCACGTTCTGTCCACACAGTTTTTGTACATGCTTCTAGCCCCACACACAAAGTCGTAGAAATCTCAGCCATGCAAATCTAAGACCCTTAGATGATTCTTGCCGGTGAACGATCAATTAGTTTTGGGGACATTGGAGTTGGCACGTTGTGGCTACCACAAGGATTTTGCATGTTTTTTACATGGTACATTTATAGATTGCTAGTACCTTAGGCTTTCAGGCCACGGATAGAGGGTGCGAGGGTGAATTGTTTGAAGCATACAAGAGGTTGGATGTTGGGAGGCGCGATTTGGGATTTAGAGAAGGTACAAATTCCTTCCCGTCAAGGGAGGAAGAAGGTATTGTAGGTGTTTCGAGATAAAGCGGAGTCAGAATTTAAGGGTTTTCCTATCCTTGTTCCTTGTAGCAAGTTCCTAGGGGTTTACCCAACTTTTCCACTTCTCCGAATCTAGGGTAAGTTCTGAACAAGGGTATAAACTACATGAGCAGTCTAGAGAGTCTCACTAAGTATTTACAAGATCCTAGCCTCCATTTTGTCCTCATAAGGCCATCCCGGCCGCTACATATCACACACAACGTTTTGAGAAGGTTCTAGGAACAATTGGCGTTGACGAGGTTCTTGCCGCCGAGCCGGGGCCGACGAGCTACACTGCGAATCGTTATTAGTGTCAAAGTTTAATTAGTGTTGATAAAAAAATATCGTTATTAATGCTAATTAGGAATTTGAAAATTTTCAAAAAAAAGGTGTATTCTAATTTTGGCGTTAATGCTAATTTGGGAGTTGCAAAAAAAGGAATAGTCGCCGTACAATTGTATACATTAATATATGTATCCGTACATATTATTAGAAATCGTACGTCGTCGCGAAATTTAAATATCTGTACATGTCAAACTAATTTACGGTAGTTATGCGACCAGATTGAATCCCGTTTTTTGAGCGCACGTTCCTATGCGTGCGCGTCTGATTTAATTCATTTTTTGTAAATTTTTAATTGAAAAGGTACATTTATGTACGGTCTGACATCGACCGTACACCACACTATTTAGATCTTATTGTACTTTCGTTCTTTACGCTATTTTGTACTGTACCTTAATTAACGTAAAGGAAAAATTAAAATCATATATACTATTTAAAAAAAAAAACCAAAATTTCAGGAACCCAAATTAGAGTTATTTACTCTAATAACGATTCGCGGTGTACCGCCGCCGAGCTTCACGGGCGCCGACGCCCCTCCGGTGCCTCACCGGCGCTTAGCCTTGTTACAGGCAGCGTCGTGGGGAAAGACAACAAACACACGTTGTTCGCAAAAACTTGGTGGGATCATGTCCAACAGTGGATTAGGAAAATCTAAGAGGGGGGGATTTTGAGGACAAACCCATAAGGAGGGGATCACGACGTAAGGTCTTGTGGGACAAGTGAGGAGGGCACACAGGACAACTTTAAATTTCCGAGGGCTCGATGGGACGTCGGGAGGGAAAAGGGATCAAGACAATGGGGGGAGTAAGGGCTCCAGAGACGTGGGGAAACACAAGGGAGAGGAGCAGTACAAACATTAGTGGGCTTTCCCAAGCCTTGGTGCGTGGCCATATGTGGGACATAAGGGATATGGGCACATACCGCCCTAGGCTCGAGAGTTGAGAAAATGAACGTGTCCACAAAAAAATCTTTGCCGGGGATATCCTCTCATGCTCCCATTGCCATCATCGACCTTCGTGGAAGGGTTTCTGGGTTTTAAAACATTACAGCATAGTTTGTACAGTAATATATACGCACTTACAAATCTTACATTTTAGTAAGTTTGTACAAATCTTAAATTTCGTCCGCTCGTACAAGTCTACATTCAAATTCTACCTTTCAATAATTTATGGCGATTTTCAACATCTGAACACAAGCCTATGTGGAACCAACCAAAATAATGCTCATAGACAAGCGTTAGTTTACAGACACGACTTGACAGAAAACTGGTTATAATATCCAATACGACTACTGGAAACGCTTGATGAAACAGGGGCCTTAAAACTTGATGTTTCACTTAGTGTGTTTAGAGCCCATTATTTGTTCATCAGCCTTACTTCAAAAGGACGTGTAAGCATTTTTTTTGGCTTTTAAATTATTTAGGTTTTTGCTTTGATGGTTTTATCGCTCACGCAGAAGTCCTGCGGGCTATCATGCTTAGATAAGTGTAAAATAAGAACTGTCACCAAAAAGTCTTAACCTACTCATGCATTTTTATTTTTTTTGTGCGTGTAATACGAGAAAAAATGCGGAACTTTTCATCTTTGACTTTAGCTTTTCTCAACAATCAACCGAATATCTGTCCGGTCTTATATCATACTATTTCCGGCAAACAACGACAAAGAATTCCGGATCTGATTGTTTCAATTAGAGAATAAAAATGTGGACAGTTAAAGAGTGTGAGACACAACACAGAGAAATAGAGAAAGAGGTAACTTTAGAACACATCGGACGAGTTCATAGATGTAAGGAAAGGACGTTTGGTGTAAATTTGTAGCAAAAAAAACGTCCCAAGGTCGCTCTTGCAATTTGAAAATTCATAATGTAAAAGTAAAAATCAGGTCTCATGTCTCAATAAACAAAGGATTAACCTCATGTCTTAAACAAACAATTACCCTTGAATACGGCATCAAAAAACCAAAACTGAGTAAAAAATGTTAAGTTAACAATATAATTAGAACAAAATCCAGTCAAGTGCTTGAGAGAATGTAAACCATCTCAAACCTTCAAAAATTTAAAGGTTAAGCAAAAGGTAAAATGCTTATTGAGCGTGGACTTTACGAAAAAAAAACAAAAACAAAAACAAAAATTGGAAAAAGTAATCTTACATTCAAAACTTTCCTAAACATTAAAGAGCGACATCCTTACACTTCCTATTAAAAAACCCTGAAAGCTTATCAACTGCTGTCGCCAAAATTAAGAAGGGCGAACCATAAAAGGAAATGCTCTAAGTTGCAATTATTATACTAACTTTATAGAATAATAATTTCCTTACTATTATTTGATCACAACTTTTTTTTTCCTTTATTTTGGAAATAATAAACACTGACAACAGTCGGTCGAGAAAATACACACAAATTGCAAATAATAACTACCGTAAAAAATTATGGAATCGGTAAATAAAAATTGAGGCAATGGACAAAAGTTAAAGTAGGGAACTTTTTCAAAAAATCACAGAAAAAATATATAAAAAAAATTGATTTTCATGATTCTAAAATGGATTTTCACGATTCTTTCACATCCATTAAGGTATCTTCCGTAAGAGCGTTTCCCATTAAGAGAGTTTTCGCAGAAATTCCTCCATGGTGTGTACTTATCAATTCTACGTCCTCCATGCTTTGCACTCTCTTGGCCAATACGGCTCTTGCATTCGGATGGCCTTGACTCGAAGCCTCCTGAGAAAAAGACAAAAAAACAGTAGCAAAGCCAAAAATTGAATTTAAAGTTTTACCAAAGTTCTTTACAAAGAAATCAAAGATAGGGAGGGGAAGGGGGAGAGGAGAGGAGAGGAGAGGGAGAGGGAGAGGGAGAGGGAGAGGGAGAGGGAGAGGGAGAGGGAGAGGGAGAGGGAGAGGGAGAGGGAGAGGGAGAGGGAGAGGGAGAGGGAGAGGGAGAGGGAGAGGGAGAGGGAGAGGGAGAGGGAGAGGGAGAGGGAGAGGGAGAGGGAGAGGGAGAGGGAGAGGGAGAGGGAGAGGGAGAGGGAGAGGGAGAGGGAGAGGGAGAGGGAGAGGGAGAGGGAGAGGGAGAGGGAGAGGGAGAGGGAGAGGGAGAGGGAGAGGGAGAGGGATGTTAGAAGATAGTCTTTGAAAGAAGTTAATGTTTCTGTTCAATGTTTTTAAATAGCGAAATTCTGAATTCTGTCATCTAGAATTTCGTTATTCAGAATTCTGCAGTCTGTGCAGTCTGTCCTAGTATCTAGGATTTCAGTATTTCGGTCTTTCTCTGTTTTACAATCAATGTGTTTTTTACGTAATTAGATTCTGGTCAAGATCTGGTTATAAATCTTGACCCTTGCTCTTTACCGAAAAGTCAAGTGCCCCTTCAAAATAGGTAAGTATGTTTCAGTTCTCGAGAGGGTACTCTCGAGATATTCTCTCTATTTAGCTTGTCTTTTCCTTTTGTTTTGTATCAATTTTAAAATTATTAATCAAAACAGAGCATTCTGTCTGTTCCCATTCTTTCCACTTTTTTTGCTACTATGGCTTCACCTTTCACAAGGGAGAGGGAGAGGGAGAGGGAGAGGGAGAAGGGAGAGGGAGAGGGGGAGAGGGCGAGAGGAGGAGACCGAGAGCAAGAGCTGGAAGAGGAAGAGTGGGAGAAGAAGAGAGGGCGCGGGAGATTTACGGCGATAAGTGGAAGAAGGTATGTGATTTAAAAGTATGATTATCTTTTCTTTAATTTTTCCTTTCTATATTCGGAGTCAAAAGAGATGAACCTACCAAGTCCCATTTATTATTTCTGTGGTACTTATTTTGGACATTGTGGTCGAAAAAGAAAACCACGACCGTCATATCGTCGTGATAATCTCTCCTTTGACCCGAACTCATTCGTAATAAATCTTGATACGGAATTTCGTGACGTTCTGCAGCTCTCTGAATTGCGGCTCGAATAAGTTTTCGGGCGACATCCTGTCACGACATGGCACAAATCAATCAAATTTAAAGGTTTAAAGTTTTTTTTTTTTTATAAGTTTTTTGTTCGTTAAATTTTTCGTTTGTAAGGTTTTTTCTGGTAGGGATGGGCACAAATCAATCAGATTTAGAGGTTTTAAGTTTTTTTTTTTTTTTTTAATAGTTTTTCGTTTGTAGGGTTTTTTTGGGTAGGGATTTTGGTGGATTTTGCCGATGTTTCCTACAGAATTTCAAAGAAACAGAAGAAACAGAAAAAACAGAAATAGTGTCAAAACTACGGAACCTCGCAAAACAATCTCACATTTTGTTATGAGAAGAAGCGACAATATCCACTGCATACGGAACCTCGCAAAATAATCTCACATTTTGTTATGAGAAGAAGCGACAATATCCACTGCTTCCTGATTACTGATGTTATTCAAATAAGTGTTTTTTTTTTATCATAACAATCCTTACAACAGGCTAAAAAAACATAAAAAAGGTAAAGGGGAGAAGTACCAAGTTAATGTGAAAAAAAACTACAAAATCATCAAACAACTTAAGAACCTTACACCTTGTGAGAGAAGAAGCGACAACCCACTGCTTCCTTATTACTGATACAAAGAAGGACTAAAAATCCTATAAAAAGGCTTACAAAACTAAAGAGGAGAAACATCAAAAGACAAAAGGGCAGGTAAACTAACTAACTCTCAAAAAACCTAAAGAACCTCATACCTTTTTGGGAGAAGAAGCGACAATATCCACTGCTTCTTGATTACTGATGTATTCAAATAATCCGTCCGAAGCCACAATCGCAAAAGCATCATGTGGCGATATAAGACGAACAGCAACAGTCGGTTCCGCTGTTAATAACGGAGGATTAAACGGTTCCGGAACACGGAAACGAGCAAATAACGGTTCTCTATTGAAATCTTTGGATTTTAAGTAAAGGTCTCCAAAAGCCTTTGTCACCTGCAAAAGCAAAATGATGTGGATTAATTTAGAACTAACAGTGATTAATACTTACAAAGGAAACCCTGAAAAAGAGGGAGGAGAGGGAGAGAGAGATTATCTTCTAAAGTATCTTCTAAAAGTATCTTCTTAAAATATCGCCATAATGGGAAAAAAAAAATTACTCACTGTTACTTTTCCTTTGACTCTGTAACTTCCTTTTTTCTCCACCACGGCATCGGGCATATCCTCGTGTTCTATCTCAAATTCTTCTCGAATCGCGGGAACTTTTAAATTATGGTCCACTGACAACTGAAGAGCTCGACATTCTCTCTCTCCCGATTCACTTCGGCGAACCTAGAAAGGAAAATGGGGGAAAAAAATCCCATTCACAGGTCAAAGGAAAAAAGAGAAAGGAGAACAGGGAGACAGGCAAAGAAGAAAACGAGATGCATACAGAGAGAGACGGAGAGACAAAGTGACAGCGAAACAGAGAGCGTGAATGAAAAAACCGTAATAAAAGCCAAAACAAACAAACAAAAAAAAAAGCAGAAAAAAAAACCTGTCGAAAAGACGCCCTACAATCTCCCACAATGGCGACCCGTTTGCGATAACCATACAGGTCATGGAACATGGAAACCAACTAAAATAAAACAACAATGATAGTAACTTAAAACAAACAAGAAAAAAGGTATTGGCCCTAAAACCGCTCTATAATCTCCCACATTTGTGACCCATATGGTGATTACAGAGAGACAAACAGAGGGACACAGAATCAGAGGGACCGAGAATTAGAGGGACCGAGAATCAGAGGGACCACGACAAAACAGCGAAACGGAGACCAAGTAAAACCGAATAATAATAAAACCTAAAAACAAGGGGAAGAAAAATATACCTGCCCTAAAACAGCCCTACAATCTCCCACATTTGCGACCCATATGGCATTTGCGGTCACAACACAGGTAACAGAACAAGCCCCGACTGTCGCGAGATGAGGGGAAGAATCGAACGCTTCACTGGCAAGTTCTTTGAATCCATTATCCGTTTCCGCAAAAGCCATTCGAAGAGCTTCGGCGGAAACTCCTCCACCTCGGAGGATAAATTGACCTAAAAAAGGAAAAGAAAGGGAGAAAAAGGGAAAGAGGAAAGAAAGGGGAAAGAAGGAAAAGAACGGGGAAAAAAAGGGGAAGAAAGGGAAAAATGGGGAAAAAGGGGAAAAAAGGGCAAACAAGGGGAAAAACTGATAAAAACACAGGAAGAAAAAGGGAGATCAAGAAAGGGGAAAAGAGGTGGTAAACAGGGGGAGAAGGGGGAAAGAAAAAGAGGAAAACAAAGGAAAAAGTGGGGGAATACGGAAAGAAAAACAAATAAATGGAAGGATAAAAAAAAGGGGAGAAACTCGGAGGAGGCGATTAAAGAAATTGAAAGGAATATGAAAGATGGTAAACCCGGCAGTATTATGTGTCGGAAATTTTTACAACCATTTTGAAGACTGTTTTCCATTTTTGTAACAAAAATCGTCAAAAAGGTAACCTTTCAAATATCTAAAAGGGATTTTCAAACTCACCAATTAAATTTTTGTAAAGATTATCTTTTAAAAATTCCACTACCTCCACCCCCCCATGTCCATCATGGACACCAATATACACCCCACTGGACGAAGCTTCAACCTACACATTCCAAACAAGAGAGAGAGGGAGAGGAGAGAGAAGGGAGGGAGAGGAGGGAGAGAGAGAGAGAGAAAGAGAGGAAGAACCGATTTAATCAATAAAGGCACATTCAAAAAGTCCCTCATTTCCCTTGTGCCTTTCTCCCTCGCTTCCCAACCCTCCCCCTCCCCCTCCCCCCTCCCCCTCCCCCTCCCCCTCCCCCCTCCCCCTCCCCCTCCCCCTCCCCCTTATTAGATTAGAAGTCATGGCAACAGAAAATAGAGTGGAAGATAAAAGGTAGCCTGAAATATAAGTTTTAGAATTGATGGAAACAATAAAACAAAACAGGCTTTAAATAAGAAAAGGAAAGTATTCTGAGAGTGACCTCTCAGGGACTGAAGGAACTAACTCGAAGGGTCACTTGACCCTTCAGTCAAAGGATCCGGTCAAGAGTTATAAAACAGATCTCTGACCAGATTCCATTCTGACGAAAATTCAAGTACGTAGAGAAAACAGATCTGACAAGACAGAAAACAGATCTACAGATCTGCAAGACACAGATCTGACAAGACAGACTAGCAGACTGAATTACCGAAATCCTAGATACAGAAACAGTATGTAATTCTAGATTTCGGTATTCTAAATGTTACTAGTTGTCTTAAAACAGAATACTTCTAGCAAAGCCTAATCATCTAACATCCCCCCTCTTTGCTAGAAGTTAAGACCGGCTGAAGTTCGATGAAGTTCGAACTGAGGTCGATGAAGGCCCTTGGTGAGGAAATCCGCCAATTGGAGGGAAGTCTGGCAGTACTGGAAGGTGAGAGTGCCAGCTGCAATGGCCTCCCTTGTAAAGTGGTACTGGATGTCAATATGCTTGGTTCGTCGATGGTGAACTGGGTTGCTCATAAGAGCAAGGGCTCCATGAGAGTCACAAAAGATTGTAGTTGGGGAAGATGGAGGAAATTGAAGGTTGGAAAGGAGGGATCGAAGCCAAATTGCTTCCTTGGCAGCGTGTGTTGCTGCCATATATTCCGCCTCTGTGGACGACAGAGCGACTGTCGGCTGCTTTTTGGATGCCCAGGAGACAAGAGCTCCTCCGAGAGAGAAGCACACGCCGGAGGTGGAGCGGCGAGTATCAAGATCTCCCCCCCAGTCCGCATCACAAAAGCCAACAAGGACTGGAGAGGAAGCGCCAGAGAAGGTGAGGCGGAGAGTGCTTGTGCCTTTGAGGTAGCGGAGCACACGCTTTGCAGCGAGGAGGTGCTCAGGTGAGGGGTTAGAGAGAAATTGGCTGAGCTGGCCAACTGCAACTGCAATGTCTGGCCGAGTGCCAGTCATTGCATACATAAGAGAGCCCACCATGGATCTATAAAGGTCAAGAATATCTCCATGGACAGGCCCACTGGAGTTGCTAGTGAGTTTGGTATTAGCATCCAAGGGGGTGGAGACGGGGGTGCAGTTAGTCATGGAAAACCTGTCTAAAATTTCAGCAATGAATTTTTCTTGAGACAGGTAAAGGGTTCTGGCTGCCCTATCACGACTTACGAGAATGCCAAGGCAAAACTCCAACTCCCCTAAATCTGTCATTGAAAAATGAGAGTTGAGCATGTGTTTGACTAAAAGAATTTGAGTGAGGGAAGGGCTAGAGAGAAGGAGGTCATCGACATAGATTGTGATGATTATAAGGGTCTCAGATTTACCTCGGATGAATATACCGAAATCTGCAGCCAATTTGAGGAATCCTTCGCTTAAGAGAATAGACTCCAAGAGCTGACTCCAGACGCGAGGAGCTTGCTTGAGGCCGTACAAAGACTTCAAGAGGCGGCAGACGAGGTGCTCCGTGCCTGGAGAGATGTATCCTTCCGGTTGCCGAATGAAGATTTCCTCTTGGAGATCACCGTAAAGGAAGGCAGTCTGCACGTCCATTTGATGGACGTGCCAGTCTTGGGAGGCGGCAAGTGAAAGGAGGATGCGGATAGAAGCAAATTTTGCGACGGGAGCATAAGTTTCGGAAAAATCCAGGCCCTCTTTTTGGAGAAATCCCTTTGCAACAAAGCGAGCTTTGAAGCGGTCAAGGGAGCCATCCGCCTTCGTTTTGATGCGAAAGACCCATTTTGAGCCTATGGCCTTGCGGCCTGGAGGGAGAGGAGTCAGCTTCCAGGTGCCATTTTGCTTTAGGGAGGCAAATTCGGCATCTGTGGCGGCCTTCCAGGCTGCGGCATTGGGACCAGCCATGGCGGCCGAGAAGGACAAGGGAACGTCGGAGGTGGCAATGTGGGCAACTCCATGAGAAATGGGGTTTGTCCGTGTTTCGATGCGAGCACTTCTACGGACAGCGGGTGGCTGGTCTGAGGAAGGGATAGATGGAATGTTATATGAAGGAGCAGATGGTGAGATGGGAGAGAGGGAGTACGGGTCAGAGACTGTTCTGGCAAGAGGAAGTGAACTAGAAAAGGGAGATGGTGAAGAGATAGTGCGGTGGAGCAAGGACAGAGAGGGAGGTGGGGGCAGAGTGGGTGTAGGAGGAGGTTGGGGAGGGAGGAGAGGAGAAAGAAGGGAAGTGGCTGGAGGTAGAGAAGGAGAGATGGGAAGAGGAGGCAATGGAGGAGGAGAAGGATTAGAGGAGGAGATTAATTTGAGGACAAGTGGCTTTTTATCAAACGTGACGTCACGACTTAAAATGACGCGCCGTTCGTTATGTAGCCAAATTCGGTAAGCTTTGGATTCGGTGGCATAACCGACCAAATATCCGGATTTGGCACGACTGCTCCACTTGTGTTGAGGAGTAAGATCTTTTGCCCAAGCAATGCTGCCGAATATTCGTAAATGGGAAACGTCCGGTTTTTGGCCTGTCCAGGCCTCGTGAGGAGTGAGGTTCGGAAGAGCCTTGGTAGGGCAAAAATTTCGTAAGTAATTTGCTGTACTGACGGCTTCGCCCCAGAACATAGGTGAAAGGAGGGCGAAGTGTAGCATGGATCGTCCCATGTTGATGACAGTACGGTTATAACGCTCCGAGACTCCATTCTGTTGGGGAGTATGAGGTGTCGTAGTTTGATGCACGATTCCATGAAGCGAGAGAAAAGAGTTAAATTCTTTGGAGCAAAACTCTCCTCCGTTGTCAGTTCCGAGGGTTTTGATGCGACAGTTGTGGTGATTTTCAACTTTCGCTTTAAAAGTTTGGAATGTAGCGAAAGTATCGGATTTGCGACGTACAAGGTACAGGTGACTGTAACGAGTAGCGTCGTCAATGAAAGTGACGAAGTACATAGCTCCGTTATGACTTGGGTTGGACATTGGTCCACATAAGTCAGAGTGGATTAAAGAAAGTGGGCCGTTGGATTGAGTAGTGCTTGAAGGAAAGGAGGGGCGTGGAAACTTTCCTTCGATGCATCCAGTACAGAATGGGATTTTTCGATTCACAAGAGAATCCAATCCAGTGACAAGGCCTTTTGATAATTGATGAAGACTAGGACCGGAAAGGTGTCCGTACCGTAGATGCCATTTGGAGAGGGTGATATGTGGGGAAGTGATGGCTACGTTGGCAGATCCAACGGGAGAAAAGGAAGAGAGGATATAGATGTCTCCTTGTTTTACTCCTGATCCAACAGTTTGGTTTGTCTGGGTTAAAAAGTTGACGTGATTTGAGGAGAACACGGCCGTGGCTCCTTGGTGTAATGCCGCGCCGACCGAAAATAGATTTTTTCGTAGAGCAGGGACAAAAAGGACGTTGGTGAGTTTAATGCTGGCCTGATTTGGGGAACGGCCAGGATTGCTGGTTTGACCAACGTGCGTCGCTGTGAGGGCGGTGTTATTGCCAAGTAGGATTGGCATTGGAGGAATGAGTGGGGCGATGGAGACGAACCAATCGGAACGGGAAGATAGATGGTGGGAAGCACCGGAGTCAACTATCCAGGTGTCGTCAGGTACGCTTGGTGATAGGACTGAACCAGGGGAGGTGGAAACCGTCGCCAACGCGAATCCAAAATCGGATTGCGTCAGTGGGGTCGAAGGGTTTACATCGACCGTTGGAGGAAGCGGGGAAGATTGATGGCCAGGGGCGTAAAGTGGATATGATTGGGCGTATCCAGGATGATGTAAGATGGATTGATCCGGCGGTGGAGGATTGGCGTAATGGTACGGTTGGGCGAGAGAGTTGATTTGAGGAATTTGAACAGCCGGAAAGGTTGCTTCAGCGGAGGAAGCTTGACCTTGGTATGGTCCACGGCCTCCTGGATGACCTCGCCCACCCGTACGGCCTGGTCCTCCTTGACGCTCATTTTTTCGTTTGAGAGCCGGACAGAAATCTATTGTGTGATCAGTCGCTCGGCAATAGCGACAGGTGGTGGAGGAGGATTTTGGTGACTTGGGATTGGAGGAAATCGCTGCCAAAGCAACAATTGGCGTGTTTTGGAAAGACTGCTTCATCTCCTCATGGACCAAGCGAGCCGTTAAACTTGGAATGGTTAACGCAGTTAGAGAATTGTCAAAAGAGGAAATAAGGGACGAATAAGAGTCCGGTAGACCGCCAAGGATTGCCGAGATAAGATCATCGTCGGAGATCTTGGCATTAAGACTCTTGAGCTGTCCTGCCAAGGATTTCAGATGCTGAACATAGATCTGAATAGAATCGGTAGGCATCTTTCGGTAGGAGTTGAGCTGCCGCTTGAGGAATAATTTATTAGACCAGGACTGATTTTCATAAGCAGAGGTCAAAAGTGACCATGCTTCGTGAGCCGAAGTGGCGTCGCGGATGATGTCAATTTGCGATGACTCCAGCGCAAGAACAAGCCGAGAATGAGCTTCTTCGTTGCGAACGAGCCATTTGGTTTTTTCGGCAGCATCTGCAGGTTCGATCTCGCTGCCACAGGTGATTGACCAGAGTTTTTCACGACGCAAAAGGTGCTCGATTTGATACTTCCATCCGTAAAAGTCTGCGCCATTAAATTTGGCAACGGTATTGGCGTTGGACGGCCCATAACCTATTAGATTAGAAGTCATGGCAACAGAAAATAGAGTGGAAGATAAAAGGTAGCCTGAAATATAAGTTTTAGAATTGATGGAAACAATAAAACAAAACAGGCTTTAAATAAGAAAAGGAAAGTATTCTGAGAGTGACCTCTCAGGGACTGAAGGAACTAACTCGAAGGGTCACTTGACCCTTCAGTCAAAGGATCCGGTCAAGAGTTATAAAACAGATCTCTGACCGGATTCCATTCATTCTGACGAAAATTCAAGTACGTAGAGAAAACAGATCTGACAAGACAGAAAATAGATCTACAGATCTGCAAGAGACAGACCTGACAAGACAGACTAGAAGACTGAATTACCGAAATCCTAGATACTGAAACAGTCTGTAATTCTAGATTTCGGTATTCTAAATGTTACTAGTTGTCTTAATACAGAATACTTCTAGCAAAGCCTATTCATCTAACAAATACAAACTCTCATGTAAACATAAATTCACCTGTTATTAAATAAAAGAGCAAACTCATAAACGGTTTTTTTTTTCTAGAAATTTGAAGTCAATATGGGAGAGGGCCTTCCGGAAAATGCAGAGGGGCAATAGAACTTTTGGAATTGGCTCTTCAGTTGGACCCTAATAGTGTGGAATGCCGATACTTGAGAGCCTCGTGCCTCCATGCTATAGGCGACTTTGCTTCTGCAGTACGTCTCTCTCTCTCTCTCTCTCTCTCTCTCTCTCTCTCTCTCTCTCTCTCTCTCTCTCTCTCTCTTTCTCTCTCTCTCTCTCTCTTTCCTTCTCTCTTTTTCTCTCGCTTGCTTATCTAACTTTCTCTCTGTGTGTGCTCCTCTTTCCTTCTCTCTTTGTGTCGTGATCGGTCTCTCTCTGTCTCTGTCTGTGTGATCTGTCTCTCACTCTCTGTCTCCCTAATCTCTCTCTCTCTCTCTGTCTCTGTATCCTGATCTGTCTCTCTCTGTCCCTGTCTCCGTTCTCTCTCCGTTTTCTTTTTCTGTGTTCGCGCATCCTCAGTGTCCGGCTCCCTTTGTTTGTCTCTGTCTCTGTCGCTCAGTCCTCTCTCTCTCTTTTTCTCTCTTCTGTTGCTCTGTCTTTATATGCCTGTCTTTGTCTCTGCGCTATCCTGCCAAGGATTTTAGATGCTGAACATAGATGTGAATAGAATCGGTAGGTAGCTTTCGGTAGGAGTTGAGCTGCCGCTTGAGGAATAACTTATTAGACCAGGACTGATTTTCATAAGCAGAGGTCAAAAGTGACCATGCTTCGTGCGCTGAAGTGGCGTCGCGGATGATGTCAATTTGCGATGACCACAGCGCAAGAACAAGTCGAGAATGGGCTTCTTTGTTGCGAGCGAGCCATTTGGTTTTTTCGGCAGCATCTGCAGGTTCGATCTCGCTGCCACAGGTGATTGACCAGAGTTTTTCGCGGCGCAAAAGGTGCTCAATCTGACACTTCCATCCGTAAAAGTCTGAGCCATTAAATTTTGCAACGGTATTGGCGTTGGATGGCCCATAACCTATTAGATTTGAAGACATGGCAATAGAAAATAGAGTGGAAGATAAAAGGTAGCCTGAAGTATAAGTGTTAAAATTGATAAAAACAATAAAACAAAACAGGCTTTAAATAAGAAAAGAAAGTATTCTGAGAGTGACCTCTCAGGGTCCGAAGGAACTAACTCGAAGAGTCACTTGACCCTTCAGTCAAGGATCCGGTCAAGAGTTATAAAAGAGATCTTTGACCGGATTCCATTCTGACGAAAATTTAAGTACGTAGAGAAAACAGATCTGACAAGTCAGAAAACAGATGTACGGATCTGCAAGATACAGATCTGACAAGACAGACTAGTAGACTGAATTACCGAAATCCTAGATAATGAAACAGTATATAATTTTAGATTTCGGTATTCTAAATGTTATTAGTTGTCTTAATACATAATACTTATAGCAAAGCCTAATCATCTAACAGAAAGAGGGATAGAGAGACAAAGGGAGAGGGGGGAAGGGAGAGAATGAGAGAGGAAGAGAAAAGGAGAGATGGAGGGGGGGAAGGAAATAAAAGGAGAGATGTAGGAAGAGGAAGGTAAAGTGAGAGAGAGGGATAGAGAGAAAGTTAGAGGGATGGAGCGGGAGGGATAGAAAAAGAGAGGGAGGGAGAGGACAAGAGATGCTGGGTGAGGGACTACGAGAGGAAGAGGGAGGGAGAGGGAGAGAGGAGGGAGAGGAAGAGAGAGGGTGGAAGAGGTAGAGGGAGGAGGAAAGGAAGAGGGAGAGGGACAAGGATTGTTAGAGGTAGAGGGAGAGGGCGAGGCAGAGGATGAAGATGAGGGAGAGGGAGAGGAAAGAGGGGGGGAGGGGGAGGAGGATAGGGGTAAAGGTTTAAGAAAAAGAGGGATAAGATGGGAGAGGAAAAGTGAAGGTGGGAGAGGGAGAGGGAGAAGAAGAGGAAGAGGGAGAGGGAGGGAGGAAGAGAGAAAGGGAGGGTGGGAGAGGGAGGGAGGGAGAAGAAGAGGAGAGGGAGGAGGGAGAAGGAGAGGAAGAAGGGAAGAGAGAGGGAGGGGGAGAGGGAGAGGAGAGGAAGAGGGACTAGGATAGTTCTAGGGTGAGGGAGAGGGAGTAGGATAGTTCGAGGGAGAGTGAGAGGGAGAGGGAGAGGGAGAGGAAGAGGGAAAGGGAGAGGGAGGGGGAGGGTTAGAGGAAGAGGAGAGGTGGAGGGATAAGGATAGTTAGAGGGAGAGGGTGAGGGCGAGGCAGAGGATGAGAATGAGGAAGAGGGTGTGGGAGAGAATGTGGTCGTGAAAGGAATATTGACAAGAATAGGGAGGAGGAGAGGGAGAGAGAGAGGGAGAGGGAGGGGCAGAGGGAGAGTGAGAGAAAGGGGGAGAAAAAGAGGAAGAGGTAGAGGGAGAGGGAGAAGGAGAAAAGGAGAAAGGGATAGAGGGAGAGGTAGAGGGAGAGGGAGAGGGTGAGGGAGAGCGAGAGGGAGAGGGAGAGGGAGAAAGAGATGGAGGAAATAAGGGAGAGAGAGGTAGAAGGAAGGGAGAGGGAGAGTGGGAGCGAGCGGTAGATAGATGGATGGAGACGGAGAGGAGTAGAGGAGTGAGAGTTAGAGTGAGAGGGATACGAGATTGAGAGGAGAGAAGAGTTAGCGGGAGAATAGAGGGAGCGGAGAGGGTGAGGAATACCAGATGGAGAGGAATACGAGATGGAGAGGGAGACAATATGGAGAAGGAGAGAGGGAGAGGGTTTGAGAAAGGGAGAGGGAGAGAAAAATTAAGAACTTTTCAACATAATGAGGGATTAAAATGGGGCTATAAATTGAGAAAGAGAGAGAGGGATAAGGAAAGGGAAAAGGGTAACGAGGGAGTGTGCAACAAAAACAGATGGAGAGCTTGAGAGAGAAAGAGCGAGAGATTGAGAGAGAAAGAACAGTAGAGAGGTAGAGAGAGGAAAACAAAAAGAATATGCAAAATTGGTTTCAGGAAAAGGATAGAAGGGTATAAAGATAGATAATAAGAGAGGTAATAAGAGTAATGGAAAAAAACTTAATTGTTTTCTATTATCTTGAATGAAATTTTTGGGTTGTTGAAGGGTATGATTTTTTTCCGCTAGGTAGGAAGACCTCAATGATCTGCATGGATTTTCGCACACGTGTTTCAAAAATGCGTTAACACAAGTGCATTTCTTGAAAAGCAAAGGAAGGACAAAAAAAATGGGAAAAATTGGGTTAAAGAGCTATGGAAAGGATGGTCCTCGAATAAAGGTTAAATTTTAGTTTGGTTTTTATGTGCAAGTTCATAACATAGTAAACAATTGGTGGTACATAATCTAATTCGTTTTCTTAGAATTTATGTGGACGATAAGTTGGCCACGTGGAATGAGAAGGAGAACCAATTATTTGCCACTTTGTGTCTATCAATTTTGTCCATTATGGACCTAATTAGAGTTAACATTAACTCTAACATGCGGCCGTTTTGGAATTTCTTCCCCCAAACAACAACCTTATTATAGTTAAGGATCTATATTGATGTAAATTTACTCTAACAAAACAGAGAACGACATCTTTTAGTCGTGAAAAAACCTAAATTAAGGTTTATGCACCTAAATCAAAATAAAATATGTATGCAAAAGAGACAATCAACACGTCTCTTCCTAGGGGGGTATAGAAAGGCGAGAGTCGTGGGAAGAGACAACCAGTGGTTGTCCCTAAAGGCTAGGTAGGTTCACGTCCAACAGTGGGCGAGGAAGGTTGGTAGGAAAAAAACCCTCGCACAAAACATATCGAAGACGAAAGTCTCAATATAGAAAAAAAAACCTAGAGGGAGGGAAATATTCTGGATTGGCCCATATTGTGGATTTATATCACAATGGTTATAGATAACAAAATTCAAGGACCACAAGAAAATTTACAAAACCTCGCCACCACAATGGAGTCGAAGGTGGGCCACATAAACAAGAGTCGTGGAGCAAGTCTTAAGGGAATATGGGGAAGCAAGGATATATCAAGTAAGCACGCCAACAGAAGGCGTCTCAATCCCAAGAAGAGCACGCCTTCACTTTAGCCGTAAGGGAATGGAGCACTCGAAGTCGTGAGTTTGATAGCTATCGAGTCCAACTGCCTTGGCAGCCAGGGTAACAAAATGAACGGCAGAATTAGACATGTTGGATCCAAAGGTATGGTTGGCGAAAGGGGCCTTCGCCAATCAAGATTCGTCTCGTTGACTTAGCATACCTTTTAAAAAAAATGGTCAATACAATTGCTTGATGGCACATATGATAATGTAGAGCACAACATATTAAAATATTTATATCGTTGGATTTTAACTTGTATTTAGATATTTATAGTGAGTCAAATTCTTCTTCTAGATTAGTTTCTATGTATCAGCATGGCACAGAACAACTTGGGTAATTTCGTGTGTAATGGCCCAAAATGCTTGTAAAGATCTAACACATTAGACTGTGATCCATTCTTAATCCTCATTGGTTGGATTCAACAAAGCTTTGTGATTAAACTAATGGTCCAACTTTAAGAATGAATTCTGATATATATATAGGTAAAAAATGTATAGGATATAAATTTGTCTTTGAATTCATGTTTCCATTCATTAGGCTTTAAGCTCCACATCTTTTTATATGTGCCTCTTTCATCATTACTTTGTTACTATTGTTACACGTGTTTTTTGATGTATTGTTGAAGTGTATTAATGAGTATGCTTCTAGATAAATCTTCACTTAGAGAAATATATAGGGAACATTGAAACATTCTTACTTATAGCTCACCCTTCAAGGGACGCCTTCGCGCTAAAGGTATGAAGGTTTCCGGTACATTGGAAGCAGAGGGGTTTAGTGTAAAAAGCTAAAAGTCTTTAGATTCCTTGTATATGTTTATGGATTTTATCTGTGATCTGTTTCGTGGAGTCTAGAAGCAAACGATCCGACGCACATTTAGATAATCAATGGTTTCTCATTTCAAAGAAGAGAATGTGCCCCTCAAGGGGTGCGTGCACAATTTACCCATAGGGAGGGGCCGAGGACATTTCAAGAGTTTTGGGTAGGGAAAGTCAAGCTTGAAAAATTTACAAAATTTGGGCACCATAGGGTAGTCTAGGGTGGGACAAAAGATGTCAGGTTCAATGTTGTAATCGTCCGCCGCAATCTATCGCGCAGCCGGCTAGTTTATCTTTACGTGGCCACCTAGTTTGTCTTTAAGTCAAACGTGTGGTCCTCTTTGGCGTTTGTCTTTAAGTCAAACGTGTGGTCCTGTTTGGCTATTGTCATTTCTTTAAGTCAAACGTGTGGTCCTGTTTGGCTTTTGTCATTTCGTCGGTAAGGTGGTTTAGAAGGTTCCGGTCTCGCGTTGATTCCGTTTTGCGACGACCAGGTTTAGTTGTCGTTTGGTGTGAACAATGTGTATTCGTTTAGTGTGAACGTTTTGTTAGGTTTTGTACGGTTTTGTTTGTACGTATACTTAGAAGTATAGTTCAAATGTAGGCGTTTTTATGGTAGGCCTTTGGTCGGCGCCTTTATCGTAAGTTGTGTTATGACCAGCAGCGTTTTGCCTTAGTTGCGCTCTGGCCTTGGAAGATTTGGTGGAATGGCTGCTTTACTGTTTTCGGTTTGTCCTGGTGTGCAAACTGAATTTCTTTACTGTTATCGGTTTGTCCTGGTGTGCAAACTGAATTTCTGTTTGCGGTTTCTCCTGGTGTGCAAACTGAATTTCTGTTTGATCCACCGGTGCATTTCTATTTGATCGGCCGAC
>JBBHKE010002973.1:599079-603671 GCA_037447655.1 Zygnema cylindricum | reverse complement strand
GAGAGAGAGAGAGAGAGAGAGAGAGAGAGAGAGAGAGAGAGAGAGAGAGAGAGAGAGAGAGAGAGAGAGAGAGAGAAGAGAGAGAAGAGAAGGAGAGAAAGAGAAGGAAGAAAGAGAGGGAGAGGAAGCTCCTGCTTGACATAGCCCTTGAACCACAGACGGAAAGGAGGCAAAGGACGATGAACACAATAGGGAGGCGAGGAGAGGAGAGGATGAGCGGGGAGGCAGAGAGACATGAACAAGTGGGGCGTGAACAATGGGAGAGATATACAGAGAGAGGTATGCAAAAAGGGAAAGGGGAGAAGAAGAATGAAAGGGAGTCGAGAGTAGGCAAATGCAGTGGGGAGAGGCCAATTTAAATTATAATGAATAGCAAAAGAACAGAAATAAAAATTAAAGAGACATTTACAGAGAGAAGAAAAGGGGCTTTGACAAAATACGAGTAAAGAAAAATCAAATTCACTAAATCTTAATTCTTAGCACAAAAACATAGTTTGTTTAACTTTTCAGGTACAGCTGAAAAATGTAAATATAAGCTCAAAATTTGAACTGGAAAATTTTTACAAAAACGTTAAACACTCCCAAGAGTTGCATTCCTGACTATAAACAGAAAATTTGTATTCAGACGGAAAAGAAACAGACCAAAGGAAGGAAACGAGTCACGTACATAAGCGCAAGTTACACCAGATTGTTTCTATATACATAACCATAATTCAATTAAGGCAGATTTCTACTGACTTTATATATAAAAAAAAACAATTAAGGCAGATTAAAAACAATTAAGGCAAATCATTACTGACTTGTAAAAAAGATAAGCCCATAAATGAGTACGCTCAGCAACAGCTCCGGCAATAATTGTCGTCGATGTTGCGGCAAAAGTAAACTGAAAAAAAAATTGAACTCCATCTATACCATCCATATTGCCGGCAAAAGCAATCTGTGAAGAACCAACCCGAAAAAAAAAAAAAACAAACAAACAAAATGAGACACAAAAACACATATCCAGCTTGAAGGTTACATTACATTACATTGCTCTCCAAAAGTAAACTACAAAGTTCATTATTAAAAGTGTGGTCCATGATACTTATGAACTATTTCCATGTGACGGTTTTTGAAGATCAAACACAGAAATCTGTTAAGTACGAGACAGTAAAAATTGTGAAAACTACTCAATCTGGAAGGAAAGCACCAGTATTAGCCTGGATTAAAAATGGTATGACAGCTATTATTTATTGACAAAATACCACAATAACCATGTAGTTTGACCATACTACTTTTTATTTTGAATGCTCATTTCAAATGCCCACAAACGCAAATTAATTTAGTTTAAAATGTTTGAATGTTGCTATTTGAAAGCCCACACTTTGTGCAAAGACAATGAACGAGGTTTGGTATAAAATTGGACCAAAAAAACAGCTTTGCCTTCTTGACTTCCTTGCAAACTCTTGCAAAATTGACTTGATAAAAGTTATGTATTTTCCAAAAAAGTTATGTATTTTCCAAAATCCTGACCACATTAGTTAAGAAAGCAATGAAATTACATGTCAATTTTTTTTGACAATGAGCATCAACATTCCAAATCTGTCCATTATTAAATTAGAATATGGTGAACAAAAAAACAACATTCACTCATTCCTGAATTTATCCAATTTCCGAGATGAAATAGAGTTTTCTTAGTGTTGTGTATCGGCAAGGTTTTGCCGATAATCGATATGTACCTTTTTTTGGATGCCGATAATCGATATATTGGCACGATATATCGAAACTGGTGTTATCGCCGATAAAAAACCGATAATATTGGTTATTTATCGCGATAACACCGGTACCGATAACTATCGGCGATAATTGTACGGTTCGTATCGTACATTTGTACGGTTTATTCCGTCGTACTGAACCGCCGTTATTCCGTTACACAGTACGGAACATATTTTTACACGTGGCATACCACGCTATATACGGTGAAAATATAGTACAGTATATTATAAATTACTATTATATAGCGTATTATATTTTTTCCACTTATCGCCGATAAGGAATTTGTTGGTCTCGGAGCGATATATCGGGACCCCTGACCGTTCGATAACCGATAACTATCAGTATCGGTGTTATCGCGATAAATTTCTTGCCGATACACACCACTAAGTTTTCTTCATGGGTAACTAAAGCATTCATGAGTTTGATTGGAAATAAGCAAATGGGAAATAATCCAGAATTAATCTTCACAATTTGAAAAGGGAAACAAAGAAAATAAATTGTTTTTTTTTAAATATTACTTTCCTCGTCATTTGTCCTGCATTCCTGATTTGGTTGAACAAAACAGAAGGTTTTGATTCACCAACACGAAAGGATTACATTGGTTCAAACAAAAAGATTTGGCCGACAAAACAAAAAGATGTGATTTGACTAAACGATTCAACTAAAGAAAAGGATTTAATTCGTCTAAACAAAAGGATTTAATTTAACTAGACAAAAAAATTGATTTGACTAAACAAAAGGATGTGATTCAACTAGACAAATGGACTTGATTCACCTAAACAAAGGAAGTTGAATTTACAAAACAACAAAAAATAATTCAACTAAACAGACGAATTTGATTTGATTAAACGAAAGGATTTGATTCGACTAAATAAATGGCTTTGACTCGACTAAACATACAGATTTCATTTGACTAAATGAAAGAGTTTCATCGAACTTAACGTTAATGTTACACGATGTTAATGGAAAGGCAAGAGATAAAATAGTTGATAAAATAGTTGATAAAATAGTTGATGAAATAGTTGAAGTCGATAAGGTCCTCACCATCTTCTCGTCACGTTTTGGATATTG
Organism: Zygnema cylindricum; assembly: GCA_037447655.1. NCBI lineage: Eukaryota > Viridiplantae > Streptophyta > Zygnematophyceae > Zygnematales > Zygnemataceae > Zygnema > Zygnema cylindricum. Next base: position 600,845 of record JBBHKE010002973.1, on the reverse strand, counting down.
CCAGCCCAAAAATTGGGATCCGTCTCCAAATCCAATAGCATATCCAAACATCCAAAAGGCGATTGCACAAACACACGTATCGAGAACATTTTTTATCATAATATTTCGAGTATTTTTGAAACGGACCGTACCGGCTTCCAACAAAGAGAATCCGAGCTGCAACAAGAAACCACAAAAAGGAGGAAATGAAGAGAGTCGAGGAGGGAAAATGAGAAGATAAGAGAATGTGAGGATGAGAGAATGAGAAGATGAGAGAATGAGAGGATGAGAGAATGCGAGGATTAGAGAAGTTATGAGAGGAAAGGGAGAAGAGGGAGAGGAGGGAAACGAAGGGTGAGAAAATCCTAGCAGTCAGTTGCAAAAGAAAAACTAAAAGTAAAAGGGAACTGCAATGATTTCATGAAGGACGAGAGAAAAGATAGAGAGAAAGAGTTGTCAGGAGAGGAGACGACGAAGAGAAGAGAGAAGGAGAGGGAGGAGAAAATTTAAAACAGTCAGCTTCAATTAGAAATCTAAAAAGAAAGTTAAAAGAGAAAGGAGAGCAAAAGGGAGAGAGAGGGAGAGAGCAAGAGGGAGAGAGAGGGAGAGAGCAAGAGCGAGCGACAGAAAATGCTAATTTTTCCTTCCTCCATATATCAGCGTAGAAACTCGACAACATTCAGTTTAACCAAAATTTTCCAAAACTGCTCTCACTCGTCTCTCCTCCCTGTCTCCCTTCTTCCTTAAAAGTATGTACATTGAAAATTGTCCTTCTTTTGGCTTCACATTTACAAAAATGGAAAAAAAAAGTAATAATAATAACCATCAGTGTCCCTTCCCTGCCCTCCCCTGTCCTCCCTTGTCCTCCCTGTCCTCCCTTGTCCTCCCTGTCCTCCCTGTCCTCCCTGTCCTCCCTTGTCCTCCTGTCCTCCCTGTCCTCCACTGTCCTCCACTGTCCTCCACTGTCCTCCCTGTCCTCCCTTTCCCTTGTTACCCTTACCTGCTAATAAGAAAAAATAACTATATTAACTGTACTAAAAAATAAAAACCAGAGCTTATTGCTGGTTTTGCTAAAAAATCATTTTTTTATTTTTATTTTTGGAAAAAGAATTGCAGTGTAAAAATGGAGGAATGTTGGAAATAAAAGATGAATATTAACTCTTAAGGTCAACTAGAATCCATTGCAAAACCCTAACTTTTTTAAAACCCTAATTATTTGTAACCTATTCTTAGCCTGCCACGTGTAAACCTGCCATCTCTCTCAAGTCAAAGGAAAAATGTGCATTTGTAAAGAGAGCTGGAAAATTGTTCACTGATAAATATTTTTATAAAAGCAGGTAACCAATTTGCCACGTGGCGTGACATTACATAAAGGAAAACGTCAAAGCAAGACTTTGCAGAGTTATTACTTATTACAGTCTAGTGTTGTGATGTCATATTAAATCATAAACGACAAAGTAGCCGTACAAATATCTAAGGTCCCAATTCTAAGGAAAAAATCATTCCTTCGGTTAGACCCACACGAATAAGACAAAAAAGTGAGAAGCCGTACAGATTCTCATCAACTTGGCCAAAGAATCTACTGAGAGCGATTTGGGGTGTGTCTAATGTACGTTGCGGAAGAAATTGTTTCGGGCGGCTACAAAAATTTTTCCCTGCCCGGAAATGTTCTGCCCTAAAACTGGAAATCAAAATTTCATTTGTATTTTTTTGTTATTTTACGAAACTGAAATCAAGTAGTTTTATAAAACTTTTTTGGCGAAAGTGCTGGCGGGTAACACCAGAAA